>JAOANK020000033.1:1020599-1054027 GCA_026257165.2 Telfairia occidentalis | reverse complement strand
TACTTTATTTGAAGACTTTAAGTAAAGTAAAAGAGATTATAACAAATCTATGTTAAAATGAGTGAACAAGGAGAAGAAAGATAGAAACTTACCGAAAAATCGGAAGAAGAAGAAAGTAAATCGTTGGAACTCGTCGGAGAAAGGTGGCCAACTCACCGGGGTCACCAAGAGAAGAGAGATAGAGTGAATGAAGAAACCCAAGAAGAAAAAAAGAGAGAACTTTTGTATAGGAAAAGAAGAAGAAATAGAAATAAATGGGTTTCTTTCCATTTGGGGAGAAGAAGAGAAAAAGTATAAAATAAGGGTATTAATGTTTTTTTGCCATAAAAAAGTCCTAATTGTCTATCAATTTAAAAGGGATCCTAAAAGTCTTTTATGCCCTCATATTTGTCCTATTTTTCCCAATTTCCCGAGTTCAAATACATTATGAATTTTTATCTGCGGTTACATTTTGATTGTTATAGCTAACTTGGGACTGTGTTTTGAAAAATTTGGCAGTAATTTAGGCATAAATTTTATGCATCTAAGTTCATTAAACCAACTTTAGATAGATGTCAAATCGAACATAGTTCTCGTGTCACCAAGAGATCATGAATTCGAATCTTTCTACCACACATGTAGGAGTGTTCGTGGGTTGAGTTGTGTTGGGTTTTATGAAATTTTAGACCCAACCCAATATTCGGATTGTAAACTTATATAACTCAAACAACTCTTCTAAAATTATGAACCCAACCCAAACCAACCCATTAACATTAGGTTGGATTGATTCGGTTCCATCAAATTGAGATTAAGATTAACACCTTATAATTATTAGTAGAATTATTTATCTTTCAAATATAATTTTGATTAAATGTGTTAAAGTAGAATTTTGTTGCATGAAATTTTGAACGATTAACATAATTTATACCATTTGAATTTAGGTTTAAAATTAATTTGAATTAAAAGTAGAAATAATTTAAAGTGGAAGTAAATTTTAAGTTAATAATAAACTTATAAAACATATATTCTATCTAATCGTAAGTTGGATTAGGTTGGATCGAATCGGTTTAATATAGTGAACCCAAGAACCAACCCAACTTGATCAGTTTAGAAAAAAATGAACCAAAACCAACCTAAATTAATTTTCAACCCAACCCAACCGGTTGGATTGTTCGGGTTGTCGATTTTTTTTAACACCCCTTGTGATTTCAAAAAAATAAATAAATAAAATTTAAATGGATAATTTAATTTATTCGTCTACATTTTGTGCCTAAATTATTTTAATCAATTTTTTTAATTGAAGATTATCAAGAATATTATCTATTAAACACATTATAAATTTGACATCATCACATTGAATCTAATGATTCGATTTAGTTTGATTTTTTTTTTATTTAAGAACATAATCTTTTACATTTCTAAAACAACTTATGTACTAAAAAAAAAAAAGAATGAAAATACAAAATGAGCCCAGAAAGAATATTATAATTCCCGCCATGCCACATACTCTGAATACTCAAAATCACATTATACTTGGCGTCCAATCCCCCATTACATTTCACAATCACCTTACAATATCATACAACATAAAATAAAGGCACCACGTCCTTTACATTTCACAAGAAATAAAACAATTAGATGACATTATTAAAACTGTAAATAAACTATCATTCTTTCGTATCTCTCCATTTGAGCAGTTTCCATATTCCAAACATTGTTGATTTTTCGTCCCTGCCTGAGATAAATTTGGGATGAATTTTAGAAGGGTGGAAAATACTTCAAGCTTACATAATCAAAAAGTTTAATTAAAGAAAGTTCTAAACCCATCCCTAGTTGGTATCTTCACAAAATATGACTCAAGACCTATTACTCGGTAACAAAAGTTGTTGAATTTACATTTTATATGCACACTATCGAATTCTTAAATATTAAATATCTAAATATTAGATTCTCACAGTTCACGTTCCCAAAGCAACTTCCGTTGTGCCAGCTCCTTACTAGCGAGATTGGAGCTCCAAATTAAATTTCCTCAGTTTTCGGTGGTCCTTTCCATTTGAAGTTGTCCGCATACGATTTAGGCTGTACCAGATTAAAAACAAGAAACCTGAAATCAGTTGGGTGAAATAGGAGCAAATTATACTCGGCTGGCTGATGAACTTGGACCCGGACCCTGTCATATAAATATACGGGCGGAAAAAAATGGAAATTAAGAAATTTTTAGCCTACAGTTCGAAAAAATTCTTCCCAAGTCGTCATGAAATTACAGAAAATTGGAATGATTGTATATATCTTGGTAATTTCATGGATGGAAGGTAGTAATATATTGTTGACAATAAACAAGATGGTTAAAACTAGGGAGCAGTGTGGAGTACATGCAAGTGCCAAGAAATCATATTAACCATGAGGAACGATTGAAAATTACACTTGTCTAACTATTTTACATGTAGATACACTCAAAATAATCCGCATTTACTAAATAATGAGAAAATCTATTAGAAATAAATTATTTCAAGACTTCTCCCAGTGTTTGTATCATATTGAAAATGCATAGATATAGTTGGCTTAATTATACAAAATACTATACTTCGAACCTTGTTTCAAAAATACTCCTATTTTTTTAAAATCTTTAACCTTCGCTAAATGTTTCAAAAAAATAACTTTTGAGAAAAATTTAGTTGAATGTTTGACAAAAAGTTGACGTGTCTACTAACATATGAATTACAGCTAAAGTGAAAAAAGCATCATTCGGTTGGTTTTTGCCTGCATTTTTAAATATTGATTTTGATATTTTAAAAATACTTATTTTATTTTAAAACTTCAAATCAATCCTAAAACGTTCATAGACACGTTAACTTTTTGTCAAACATTCAGATTTGTGAAACTTTTGAAAGAATAAAAATATTTTTGAAACAAGGTATAAGTATAGAAGTATTTTATATAATTATGCCAATATAATTTACAAAATAGACAAACTCCCTAACTCATACAAATTAGTGAAGAAAGAACCTGGAGCTTTTTTGGCCACTAAAATGCCTGAGAACACATTATAGAGGCAGCAGAAAAAAACATCAGTTTCAGGAATTAATCAACATAATTTTACCTTAAGAATTGGTGTTTGGCGCTTCTCAACCTGCAACAGAGTTCTCAGGAAAGTTAGCTGTTGCCGATCAGATTCAGGCATAAATTGCCTGTGTTCCAATCTTACGACTTAAAAGAAGTCTCAGAAACTGCATCAATTGTAAATCACAACAAAATTTCAAAAATAAAACCTCGTATTGCCAACCGTGCTTTTCAGCAAACATCATTGCAGCTTCTGCACTATCAAAACTAAGGGCAGCATCGCCGACATTGGCATATGGATCTCCAGTGGATGTCCATCCCATCAAGGGGTTTTCCCATCTAAACAGAAGGAGCCAGGTAAGAAAGGGAGGTCAATTCACGACTTCTAATATAGCTGTGAACTCAAGAAAATGGAATCCAGTGTTCAGGGGGCTTGCTAGCTAATAATTGCTTCAGTTTTAAATTATCCTGAATATGCTTAAAAACAAAACCGAAACCAATTGAGCAAGATAAATACAGATAAATACCAAGAGAATCAATTTTTACATGGACTCGACAATTTTTGTATATCCAGAATTTCATCTCGGTTTTATTCTCCAGTCCGAGACTAGAGGAATGACTTGCCGGTAAGAAAAATCGCAATGACCATTATTAATTGCATATAAACTATGAACGCATGAAAACAAAAATAAGATAAAATATGCATCTATGCAAGCAACAAAGATTAAGAGCACAGAGAAGTCAGTCCAGGCCATGCAATTGAAGAAATCATACTTGTGTGTGGAGAGAAAATTAATTTTCCATTTCCCAACTTTCCCGGAGCCTTGTTGTGAGGCGGTTCGAGCAGGTGAGTAGTTTATAACCTGCAATGCATAAAGGAAGACAATCAAATCAGTTCCTGTGCAAGTTCAAATCCACCATGATAAACCCTCATGCAGCAGAATTTTCGGCAGAAAGGACCATTTTCATTCCTATTCCTAAATGGAGCTAAATCTGATTCGAGTTCATATCCTTAATCTGACAGTTATATTTGGCTCTTCCTCCAAGATTCTTTAAAAATCAACCACACAACATAACCTCGGGAGTCGATAAATTTCGTCCAATATATCAGAAACTAAACTAAACAGAGAGCGACTAAATTCACCGCTTGAAATGCGTACCCGACGATGGAGGTTCTCTTCAGGGATACCGGAGACTATGCCGATCTCCCCTGGCTTGAACTCCACCAAGGAGTCGGAAGAAAGCAGCCTCGTCCAATGAACAAAAGCTGATTGATTCGAACAAGCAAGATTGTAACTACGTAGCAGAGAGCTCGCCATCTTTTAGCGTCTGCAACCGACGAGATTCCTTTATCCCCAGAGTGATTATTGCTTTTCCATCGCATTTTCCTCCCCGGGGTATGTAACTATAACATTCGCAATTGCAAGAAAACGCGAAGCTTCCAGAAAGGCGAAGCTCTTGACTGGAGGCCTTTGCCCTGCTGGAAACTTTTTTGCCGAGTAGGGCAACAGCGCCACGTCTACAATTTCAAGAACATTCGACAAAGAAACTTGGCTCCGCCGTGCTTCTGCCATTTTGCGTAGCATTTGGAGACAAGAAGAAATATGGTAATAAGAAAAAAATATATATATATATAAATTTATTTATACTAGTCGTATTGCTATTCGCTACTCGTGTACTTGATGAGCTTGAAAAGCTACTCGTGTACGCATCAGGAAGAGTAGAGTTCATCCATGCTTCAGTTCTTCAAACAGAAGAATAAGGGCGAAATGCTATCCAACTCTGAAACCGACGATAATCTGCACAAATGACGCCTTTGTCGACGACATGGAAGCCTTGTAAATAATCGTCGAATTCAGCGTCACAGAGACAAAATTTGACCGTGTTTGTTCGCGACGAAGCGTGACAATGTGATGTATGTCTTTATGCGGATCCGAAACATGGAGCTAGGGAGATTCTTTGGACTGATTCTCGAGGGGTTGCCTTCAACCGGCTGTGCATATTATCAGCTTCTTTGTATGAATTTGTCCGTTTTCGATCAGTAAACGCCATTTGTACTTAGTTTACATCGGAACTCCAGTTGGCAAATGTATTTCCTCTCGTCGTATTATGTTTCCCACTTGCATCGTGCTCGTCGTTTGATCCTATATTTCTTCGAGTTTTAGGAGCTTGAGTCAGGGAGCAGTAACAATGGCGCCGAGGGAGGAGGAGGACTTGAGGATGCTGAAGCTCGAATCAGCATGTTCGGATTTGAAAATCCTCCTTCAAGCCTCGGCGGAATTGAACGGAAGCCTGGAGAGGGTGGAGAAGAATCTTGATTCAATCGACGAATCGCTAGCGGTGGC
Organism: Telfairia occidentalis; assembly: GCA_026257165.2. Taxonomy (NCBI): domain Eukaryota; kingdom Viridiplantae; phylum Streptophyta; class Magnoliopsida; order Cucurbitales; family Cucurbitaceae; genus Telfairia; species Telfairia occidentalis. The sequence continues at coordinate 1,048,643 of JAOANK020000033.1, read as the reverse complement.
GTCGAGAAGCGTAATACCTCTACAATCTCTGGCGATGACGACAAAGGCCCTCGAAACGAGAATCAATCGGGCAGTTTCCCCTGCTCTCATTCTCCTTGATACTTTTAAGCGATCCGAGTTCCTCCAACGCAAGATTCTCGCGATCTTTGCCAATTTATCAGTGGAAAAATCGCCACAAGATCACCTGAAGAAGCTTATCAAATTAGTCAACTGTGTGGACAGGCTCAATGCATCCATAAGCTTAATTAGTCAAGAGGGCGAATCGGTGATCCAGAAACTTCAAGAGGTGGTGGAGTTCTTGAGCAGGACGAAGGCCGCTGATCCACAGCGGACACACAGACTGAAAGAGACGATGATCACTCTGAAAGCTCTGTATGAAACGGAAATTGAAGACATGAAGTTTGAGGGGTTGCTTGACGAAGCTCTGCTGAGTCTGCAAGATGAATTTGAAAACATATTAAAGAATCTAAAGCATCAGAGGAAACCGATGTTTCAAGATGGTGAAGGAGAAACAGAAGGTGAAGCAGTAGGGTCTGAAATGGGAAGCGAGTTGGAGATCGAAGCTGCTAAACGAATTTCTGAAACTCTCGCTGCAAATGATTGTTTGGATATTTGCATCAATATTTATGTCAAGGTAAGTGGCCGTCCCTTTCTAAAATAAAATTAAAATCAAAATATATATACAAATTACTGAAGAAGAAAAATGTAGCAATTTCTAAAACTATTGTTCTTAAATTAGGTAAGATACAGAAGAGCAGCTTCAGCATTGATGCGGTTCAATCCAGTCTATCTCAAAACATATACTCCGGAAGAAATTGACCAAATGGAGTGGGAAAAATTGGAGACAGCAATTTCTCTGTGGATAGAACACTTCAAGGTCGCAGCCACGAGTGTGTTGGTTTCGGAAAAGAAACTCTGTAACCAGGTTTTAGGTTCAATCATGGACGGACTGATGTGGCCTGAATGCTTCGTGAAGATCGCGGACAAAATCATAGCCGTCTTCTTCCGGTTTGGGGAAGGCGTTGCCAGGAGCACCAAAGAGCCGCAGAAGCTGTTCAAGCTCTTGGACATGTTCGATTCGATGGAAAAACTCAACTCCGAATTCTCTGAGGTATTCGACGGGGAAGCCGGCTCCGATATCCGTACACGATACAGAGAGCTGGAGAAGCTACTCGTGCACGCATCCAGTAAAGTTTTTTGGGACTTCGGCCTCCAAATCGAAGGCAATTCAGACGGACTTCCTCCTCCAAAAGACGGCTCGGTTCCGAAGCTAGTCAGATACGCCGTCAACTACCTCAAGTACCTCGCAAGCGAAAACTACAGTTCCGCCATGGCCAAAGTTCTCCAGACACAGAAATCATGGAAAGGCGGAATCCTCTCAAAATCCGAAGCCGACGAGAATTTGCTCAAAGACGCCTTCTTCAACGTCATGGAAGCCCTACAAAGAAACGTGGAATCCAAAAAATCGCGCTACAGAGACAAAATCCTACCACATATCTTCTCAATGAACACAAACTGGTACATCTACATGCGGATCCGAAACACAGAACTCGGAAGATTGGTAGGAGAACAGTATATGAGAAAGAATTACAAAGCAGTGGCAGAGGAATCGGCGTACACGTACCAAATGCTATGTTGGGAGCCTCTGCTTGCGGTAATGGACATGGACGACGTGCGATTACAGAACAAGGAAACCGTGGAAGATATAGCGAAAACAAAAATGGAAGCGTTCGTGAAGGCCCTGAGGGAATTTTCGCAGAAACACAGAGCGACATACTGCATTCCGGATTCGGATTTGCGGGAGCAGTTGAAGGAGGCCACTCTGAAGATGATACTGCCGGCTTATACGGAGTTCTTCAATTTGCACTCGGCTTTGTTGCCAGGGATTGGGAAGTATTACGTGGGCCTGGAGACGATCCATGATTTTGTGGGCCGGGCCTTTGACTTCGAAGGTGGAAATCGAATGGGAAGTGGACCTGGGCCCGGTGGCAAGTTGAGGCGCCGGAGTTCAATGGATCGGATGGTTGAGCTGGCGTCTGATGGACCAATTGTGACCGTTGGATCAGAATAGTCAGAGATAGCTATGTCCACTCATGATGTGTGATGACCACGTCAAATATTCCAATGTTTTGAAGGAACTGGTGGAAATATTCTTTGGTCGATGAATTTTTAAAGATTTTACCAAAAGGAAAAAAGTATTTGTATATTTTATTTTATTGTCACGTAATCTGGTCAATTCAAATAAAATTTAAGTAAAAATGAAAGCATAATTTAAAAATTGAGTGAAAATAAAATAATATATCTCTTTTAAAACATACCAACACAAATATGGCCAGTAAAATAATGTTTACATTTCAAATGTCTTCTGTAATGGTTTGTTTGGGGTAAGGAAAGTTGAGGAAATTATTTTAAATTTTAAGATTTAAAATTCAAGAAATAATTTTAAATTCTTCATCTTATTTCAAAGGAAACGAATTTGAAATTAATGTTTTTAAATTTTGTTGTTTGGAATTAAAAAAGAGGAAAAGAAATTACTCATATAAATTTATAATCTTAATTTATTAATTAAGATTAAAATTTGACAAGGTTAAATAAATAATTTAACTCAACTCTTATGAAATCATTTAAAATTTGACTATTTTAGTCCGAAAAATTTTTGGTATAAAAAGACAATTTTAAATCAGGTAAGATTTCAAATCATGCACTTTCTTGTGATAACAAACAATTGGAATTCATTTGAAATCCATAAAAATTGAAAATCTCAAAAAATGGGAGGCTTCCAAACATAGCATTTTGGTACTTTTTAGGTCTTTATATAAACATTTCTAATCATTTTTTTTATTATCTTATAAGAAATTCTAAAAGTACGTTTTTTAGATTGAATTACGAGTTTAGTCCATAAAATTTAAAAGGTATTTATAGGTCATAAACTTTTGATTTTGTGCATAATAAGACCATGTTTCCATAGACATCCAAATTTGTATCAAATAGATCTTTGTTATATTCAATCATTTTTGTCAAATCGAGAATAACTCAATTGGTAAAAACATATCTTCATTGATTCTAATCGGCTAATCCCAGATGTTGTACAAAGTTTGGGGGTAAGAGGATTCAAACCATGACCTCTTGGTCACCGAGATGGTATAAAAGTTGAGCAATTGACTTTTTGATCAATGATATAATACGTTATCAAATTAGCTTAGATTGAGATTGAATAATTTACCTTTAAAATAAATATTAAAATAAGGGTTTGAATCTCTACCTCTAGATGGGGTTAAACTAAAAAAAAAAAAAAAAATTAAACAAGTACGAGATTAAAATTATAATTTGACTAGTCTATTTTATGGATTATGAAAAATGCAGCTAATCGATAAGAATTGTTCTACAAAAATTGGGCTCCGTGGGAACTTGGAACACAACGAAACAAGTTTGAGTCGGCAGATTACTTCTGGCAATCGCTATGGCCATCTTCGATTGGAGAGAATAATTCCATACTCCCAGAAAAGAATCTTCTGTTTGCGTCCATTTTACCAGATTTGCTCTCCTTCGCGCACAGGAAAACCCCAACTAGTCATCGAAGTTTGCTTGGCTAATTTCATTGGGAAAATAAAGGACTGAAGTTTCCGAGAAAATCTATTCATAGAACAGTGAACATGGCGAATCTTAGCTCCGAATTTGACGTAAATGGTTCCTTCTCCTTCACTGACTTTCCCGAAGATGTTCAGTTATGTATCCTCTCCTTCCTTTCTCCCTCCGATGTTGCGACTTTCTCTTGCACGTCGAAGAGATTCGTCTCTCTCTGCAGGAATGATCGAAAACTGTGGTTTACCATGTGCGATCGGAGATGGGGATCCAAGACGCAGATCAATAATTGGGGTAGAGGAAAGATCACTTACAGGTTACTCTATAAAACTCTTCATCAATGGGAGAATCTGATTGGTTTTTGGCGCCGGAGTGGCCAATCGACCATCGGCGTCTCATCGCCGCCGTTGGTGTTCTTCGAATGGGGCCCAGATTTCCTCGCTGGCTCTAGGGTTTCTCCGTATATGAATGGTTCTTACAGCGTGATTAAGTCTCAATTTCTATGGATGGGCCTCTCTCCAGAAGGTCAGGTCATGAATTTTATAGATCCCGATGGCCGTTCTGAGTTCTCCGGGAGATTTGCGGATTTGGGAGAATCTGAGTTCTCTGATTACGATTTGATTCCAATCGACGTGAGCTTTATGGGGAAAAATCATTTTGTTATCGAGGAAAATCTGACATTCGCATATCCGAATTCCCCAGAACAAAGGAAAAACGGATTCCGCCGGAGTTCAAGTTCTGCCAATTTGCGGGCAGAAGACGGTGCGGCCGCCGCAACCGATGTGAACGGGGTGGAAAGTGGCTCTCCGGGAAGCTTGCCGGACCGGATGTCAGAAATTTATCAGCATATTGCGAACAGAACCAGTCCAGGAGGGGATAGAGCCTCAAGAAGGCAAAGGAAGAGGGAGAAGGAAAGGCTAGGAAAGAGGAAGTGGGAACCTGAGTATTTCGTTAAAATTGTCAATTGCTCGCCCACACCATCGCGGCCGTTACAGGGCTTGTGGAAGGTGTGGTCTCCCTCTCTTACCTCCCTGTGTTTATATATTCTTTTGGAACATTTCCTTTTGTATTCTGGGGATCTTTTGAATTACGAAGGGCAATTTCTTCCACCTAGCTTGATATACAACAAAATATTTAAAACACTACTAATAATTTAATGGATGGGAAACATACAAACCATCTGATTTCATAAAATGCTGGTGGGTTTACTGACATTTCCATTTCCCTATAGGTTGTTGAGCTGTATCAGAAGATTTATATCTATGTTAACTTATTAGCTGACCTTGATAAGGAAACGTGCTCTGTTTTCTGTAAACTTGAAATAAGTTGATTATCAAACAGTAATATGAACATTGCATATGGTTGTTAGAACTCAGAACAGCTTCATTGTGTCTGTCAATCTTTCTTTTCATTCTTGGAAGTGGTACAAAAGTAAGAGCTGGTTACGTCATGTGAGGTGATATAGCATGGATTCCTATTTCCTCCTGCAGGCAATCAGTGATGATATGAGCCTGGATTTCTATCTCGTTGTATATGATGATATTGGTGGCATTGCCTGTCGGAGAGTTGGGGACTCATCCGAAAGCCTTTCCAGTTATGCTCCTGTGTTTTGGACGTCCAATGCTACATTCTTAGAGTCTCCTTTCTCCCTAGAGGAAGAATATTTGCACGACTGCCGAATACATATTCAGCCTCTAGCAGCCAATGACATTGACGAGCTAGTGCCTTCAACTGAAACTAAAACAATTTCTCGCATTCTTTGTGTCAATTCAAGTTATGATCTAGTGCTACCAGACCTGGCTGGAAGTACTCCGAATCCTCGGAATGTGGAGGGAAGAATTTGGCAGTACAGTAACGAGACTTTTGGGTTTGGTTTCCTTAGGGATAATTTTATTATAGACCTGAGGCACATTGCCCGAAACGGTTCGATTCTGGATACTGTGGAATAATGTATTTCATTGATTCTTCTTTTAGCTAACAATGTATTGTAGTGATGTGATGAATTCTTTGGCCGAGAATAATCTGTGTACAATGTATAGATTGATTATGGATTGTTCATATGCCAAAAGTTCTCAAGTACAATGTTCTTTGTTTCTCTTTCATATATACAAATAATGGTGGGGCTCAAAGCATGGCTTCTACCTATTTAGGATATACGAGTTTTCTAACCTCAAACGTTGTAAGGTCAGGCTGTGAGATTAGTCAAAAGATATAGCAGCCAATGACAAGATAAACTCCCAACCTTTAGAATAAGGACTTTAAAACTAAATATAAGGAAAAGCTCAATGGGACCTACCCTTTCTATTTATTTCTTACGCTATCATGTCTACCACCCAGTTCTATCTTGTTATTATGGTATGAACCCAATTTAGAATATAATGAACTATAGAAGAAAGTACTGATTAATCATGGCAAATATATGTATAATTATAAGCATCCATTGGAATTGACAGGAATACGATTCAAATTCACAAACATGCCAATCTTGTTCAACATGCAAGATGGTGAAAATCAAACAGATCTTGGCATCTGTTTGAGCATGTTATTTGAATGTTCAAGAAACAGACAGGCCAAAAACACACATTTAACAGGAAACACTACGGATGCTGGTACTTTTCTGGTACATAGCCTTAAAAGACGAGGGGTTGCAGAAGAGGATATCAGGGTATCTTGTCTGATGAAAGGAAAAGCAGATCCTGACTGCGGGAAGAGAAAACTTGATTCTGCAGATCAGGCCTCAGAAGCCACCTCTCCGCCGCCATTGATTTTCTCCCTCGCTGTTATCTTTTCATGGTCTCCCTCGAGCTGGCTCAAGTTTCCTTTCTCCTTGATCAGTTGGATATGGTGGTGCTTGCAGTATAGTCGCCCCTCATGAGCGATATAGTTTGAGGGGCTGATCGTGCATCCTCCATGGCAGCATTTGAAGCAGCTTTTATGGTAAGGGGTTCCATTCACAGTAACCTTGAAACAGAAACCATTTACAGAGGTTGGATATTCCCATTCGGCTCATGAAATGAAATCCAGGAGGAAGAACAAAACATCTGTAAATTGGTGTTACCTTTTCTGTTGGATAGACAGTGTTGTTACAGCCAAGACATTTATCTCTGGTTCCACCAAACATGCTAGCAACCTTGTTCGCATTCGGTTTCTGTGGAAACATTTTCAAGATCAATGGGAGACAAAGTTCAGGTAATAGGCTGAAGCAAACAGGGAATTACCTCGCTATCGATCGGTTTCTCTAGTTTTACGATCTTGGGTGTGCCTAAAAAACAAAAGAAACCAAAATGGTTTGGTTATAGACAGGGAATTAACAACAAAATCTGAAGAATCAGATCCATCCAACACAACTTATAATTTATACCCTCAAAACTTTTGTCAAGACTTCCAGTCCTCTTAAAGAGTTGATCAAAGTGTGGCCTGCAATAAAGCACCCCTTCAAAGGAATTGTAGTTGCTGAGCTGAAAACAGATCAACAACTTCAGTTTCAAAGTTCCATCTCCTGCATCAATCACAGACACAAAAGAGAAAATCAACCAGTGCTTTTACCTTGAGAGTTCCTTTGCAATGGTGGCATCTAAAACAGGCTTTGTGGTAGATGCGGTTATCGGCGGTCAACTTGTCGACGAGATAGACGGTCTTTTCGCAAGCCATACATTTCTGGGTTGTGCCTGCAAATGCCATTGTTTTGCAGTTATCTTCACCAGAAGAATGAAGAATGAAGATCTTTCTCTCTATTGAGGCTTCAGTGGAACAAGTGAACTTTGTATAGAAAAATGGGGAAAGAAGCAAGAGGATATATAGATGATTAATGTCAGTGGGGAAGCAAACAATCATTTCGGTGGATCTTGGGAGCACACCCAACAACTTGTTTCTTTGATAAAATGTCTCAACCTGTAGCTGTCTTCAGATCAAATCAGTAAAAAAATTAAAGGGAAAGAAATCTCAAAATTGAATGATGAGAGGTACGTGGAAAATAGCTTTAGTTAGGACTCATTGATGATTATTTAAAAATACATTTGTTCAGCAGTGATTAATATTTTAGAAATGGTTTTAAAATATTAATATGAACTAAAAAAGTGTTAAATTACATTCTGGTTCTTGTATTATTATATGTTTAGACCAAAAATATCCCCACATGTCGAACTCAAAAAAAAAAAAAAAAAAAAAAAATCATTTTGAGTTTTGTGGCTAAATTTATGCAATGTATCATTTAATTGAAACTATACGTGGGACCGTATAGACTTGAGTTTTAAGTTATTTTTATAAGTCTAGTTTTTAGAGTAGGTAATAAGTGAGTAAACGTTTATGCTATAATTTTTTTTAAAAAAAAAAAAGAAAGAAAGAAAAATCCTGATGGAAATTGGAAACTGAAAGACGAAAACAAGCTATTTAAATCAAAATTCTTGTTGATGACAACATTTCTTTAAAACTAATATGAAAGTTCAGAGACAACCAAATTTAGACAAAGTTGTTCCTTGTTTAACTCATTGAAGAAGTATACATTATAATACCGTTGAAATTTTTAAAAAGTTCCCAAGAGTTGGTGTCAATACATTATTTTGTTTAGCCAATTTTGTGCATACTAAATTTTAATTTGACATTTCATCTCTAAATCATTGAAAAAAGAAAAAAGAAAAAAAAAATAATAATAATAAGGGAGGGATAAAAGCCCTCTAGGGTTCTTCCTTGAAAAAACAGAAAGAAAGAATGGAGATGGCATTTGCTGTAAAGGAAGGAAGGAAACCAGAGGGGCCATAAGTTTGAAAAGCCAATACTTTAGTCACCTAATGCTCAGTCTCAGCTGGTGGCCTGCCTGCTTCCCAACTTCGAAAAGCTTCTTTTCTTCATCATTACAGTGACACTTTCTTCATTTGTAAGGCTCAACATTAAAGCAATTAAAAGAATATCACAAACCAATAACGACCCATCATCCTCCTATCAGTACTTATACTCCAAAATAATGCAAATGCAAAGCTAATAATGTTACAGCTCAACCAGTGTCCTAATTGGTTTTGTTGATCTGAAACAAATGCCTTTTCTCACCTACATTTTATAAACTTTAGTTTGAACTTCATAACAGTCTGCACATGTGAACTACAGTGTATCATAACTGCACGTCTTCAAGTATATACATGTCAACTAAGACAACCACTTAACTCTACAGTATTTGAAGTCAAAGATCTTAAGCAGACATCTTAATTTAAATTAATCATGATTTGGTCTTTTACTTGCTCAGACATCCAACTGCAATTATGAACGAGGGTATGTGATATGTGTTTGAGCTCGTATGAAAAAAACTAACTCTATAAGACAACCACTTCATAAAAAATATTTGAAGGCAAACAACTTGGGATATCCTAAGTAGCCATCATAGTTTGAATTAATCACAGCTTACTCTTTTGCTTGCTCAGGCAACCCACTTACTCAACTCATAATTGTTTTTCAATCACATCTTACCATAATTGAACATGAATTAGTAATCATATAGTTCATATTTCATATCATAATTGCTAGGGATTAAGAGTAAAAGATTAGATGCCAGATCTACCAAAAAAGAAGCAAATGATCGGTAAATTTTGCATGCAAAACAGTCTATATTAAAGGAAAGATCTCAGTTCCTGTTAAAACAAAGCTTTTATATGTCCTCTCTGATAATGTTTGCTCCAGCAGGTTTTTAAACATTTATACAAAGATTTTCAGGGGCCAAGGGATTGAAGATATATGTGGGCCTTTGGCAGAGAGAAAGAAGATATTAGAGACAAATATGCTGCAACACGGCATCCTGCAATATGAGGATAGAGCATTACATTGTAGATTTTTGTGTAAGAAACAGAAGTCAGATTGTGACAACAAATTGAAGAAGACCATTTGCGCCTGGAGTACGGGCTGCAAGTAATGCCGCCAGAAGCAGACTTCAAGCTTTCAGTGCAGAAATCCACAGACTCAACTTCTCCTATTCCTGCTTGGTGAAGTACTGTAGTCAATTTTCAGGGAGAGATTGATCCATAATCACCATTCACCAGACCATAAGGAGACACAGAAATATGCTCTACCAATTTCGAGAAGATAGGAATATTGATAAAATCCAAAATGGGAAAACAAATCACAATCTTCTCCAACTATCATACTTCCTTTGTTGCAAATTGATTCATTAGCTGATCACTAACCTTGAACCTCTTTCGTCGTGAGTCATCGGGAATGGAGCCTGAATATCGTTGACGTCTTAAGGCATCGTTCTTATACTGCCCTGCTGCCATTTCCTGCATTCTGCTGCCATCACCCTGTGTTTGATTTCTTGAGTATTGGGTAATGCCATCCTTGTCCCAGGTAACCTCGTAATCAGCCCAGAGACGAGATCCTTGCTGCAATATGCAATTGTATTAGTATTAAGAAGTATGTATATCTGTTGTAAGAACACTCGAAGACTTTGTTTCTGTATACATCTTTTTTGTATGTAAAAAAATCAATTTCATCAATTGCTTACAGAAGAAGAAAGCCGTAACCCAAAATGAAGCTACAAACAAACTCTTCTGAGTGCAAAAAGTAGAAAGAGTGTACTTATGAAAAATTCTACATCTATCGGAATTCTTTGCAATCTCAATCATAAATGATATTGTTTGGTTTCTGTATATATGCCATGTAGTCCACTACATGTCATTTTGGGATCAGACCATAAACCAACGACAATGTTACGTCTTAACATAATACTACATTCACTACCTTAACCATTTTCAAATGTACCATGATATAAATTATTACAATCTTACATTTCAACCCGTGGATCAATAGTGGTTTGTCGTTATACATTAGATAAGAGTGAGTGATAATTCAATTCTATGGCACCTGCCAAAGGAATCAGAGGCAAGATGCTACTGGTGATGACGGGAAAATAAGCCAAGAAACTCCAAATGACTTGATTATAAAATACATCCTTTATAGAGAAGTAATTTCCAACCTTCTGCAAGGAGCGACCAGATAGCACCTTTAGAGCATTATAGAAGTCCCTGTGTTTCTCAAACTGAACTGTTATTTTACAGTGTAGACCTGAAATTATGTCTTCTCCATCCTCATTGCCATCCTTACCAAAACCATCGTCCGCAACAATATTCAGATTCCTATGGAGAGTATATTAAAGGAAAAAACACGCTGATGATGAGTGATAACGGAACTAAGCAACAGAAGAACCATATGTTGGTAAAGTGAAGTCGTTAACTTCAAATGCTAAAATACAATACATCCAATATTTCACACCTACCTACGCGCAGAAGAACAAGGTAAACCAGATGACCTCTCAGTTCCAGCAATTATAGTTAAGAGCCAGCAACCAGATGAACCAGTTAATTGGATTGAGCTAAATTCTATACCTTCCATAATGAAGATGGAGCTAACAAATAAACCAAACATGACATGCAAAATACAAGGGAAAGACCATGAAGAAGAAATAAGCAGAGGAGGTTTAATAAGTGGCAAAATAGTCGCAAACCTTATCCTTCCAAATGTGGAAAAGATGGTATGTGTCACCAACATGGAGGGCTTAGACGAAACCCGAGGCTCGGCAAACCACCTTGACGGTGCGCCTCTCAAGATAATGGTTTCAGGTCCTTGACTCCCACTTCTCGAATATCCTAAGGCAAATTTAGGACAATTACAGACTAAAGCTTACTCCCAAAACACCACGAACAGTTTAAGAGACAATGAAAGTCGCTAACCACGATTCCCAAATGCGTAAAACACCTCCCAAGCTTTCTTCATTTCCTCAAAATTATCAGAGTCCGGTATTACAACAGTTAGTTTGAACTTGAACCCCTCAAGATTCAGCTCAATCCCATCCAATTTCTCAACCAGGTATCGTCTCCAATCCAAAAACTTCTTCTCCAACACCGTCACTTCCTCTTCCTCGACCTCATATCTCTTGTTCGGAGTTTTCAAGAACCCAAGATCTCGCACGAAGAGAGTACCGCGAGCGAGTGGATCTTCGCGCTTGCGTGTTTTCAATTCTTTAATACGTTTGATCACCAAGTCCTCCTCAGGGACAATAACTGGAACCGAAAGTGAAGTCTTGAGAAATTCAATGAGGGCTCGCTTCAACTTCCACTCATCAAGGGACTTACTCACCGAAGGGCTTGACGGATAGACTGTGAAATTGAGTTTCAGACGCGGCACGAGCCTAAGTCCACTCTCCATTTCTAACATTTCAGTAGGCGGCAACGACTCCAACGGTTTAACCGTCATTCTCGGTCCTCTCTCTCTCTCTCTCTCTTCACAGAGCTGTCACTGTTACTAAATTAGGGTTTCGCTTTGCTCCTCTGCGAGGCGAACGAACAACGAGAAGAACGAGAACCAGCACGACGCCGTTTGAGGGTCCCATTCCATTGATCTTCTATACGGCGTCGTAAAACGGAGTTTTCCAGGTTAGAAAAGCGAATAATGACGTGGCGCTTTCTGATGACGGTACAGGTGTTGTAGATTCAATCCTGACCGTCAATACAATACGAACACCAAGAAAGTGAAACTGAAAGTGAAAATACCAATTCGGGATTTTTGGGGAAAACCAGCAACCAAAGCAAAGGCGAAGCAAGCGATGGGGCAGTGCATAGGTTGCCTGGACGAAGGCCAAAAGCAACGGAGAAAACAGGAAGAAGAATTGGCTTCCGTCGAAGCTCGCGCCAAAGCTGCTGAAGCCGCTCAAAGAAGGCAATTTTCTTTCCCTTCACCTTTTACCTTGCATTCAGAATTTCTGAATTGTTCTTTTTCAATTACAACACCTTATGATTTTGATTGGGGCTTTCGTTCATTGTTATGTTTTTTAAATCTGTTCTCTCGAATTGTTTCTCTTTTCTTCAATCAACGTTTATTGTTCAGGTTTGGGATGTGACAGTTCCGCAGGGGAATGATCTTTTGGTCTTTTGTCACATAGCATGGAACGGTGTAGGAAAAATCATCGTCCAAGAGCTTGTTTGATTAGGGTTATGTCTGTTGTTTTCTGTTTATAAAAATTAGTTTGTTTGCAACTACCTTATGAAAACCATTTATTAAAATCTTGGTAAAATTTCAGAAACTATAAAAAGTAGTCTTCAAAAACTAATTTTTTAAAAACCAAAAACCAAAAAAGGTTTATTCATTATCAAACTTAGTATAAGTAATGGTTCAGGTTTATAGAGCTAACTTTTTGTTTTCAACAAAATTCTAAGTATCTAAAAGAGAAGAGCGGAAGAAAGCAGGAAGTAGAAGCGACGAGTACTTTAATTTGAGATGATTGGATTGCTTCCACCAATTTTATCCTAAAAATTGATTATGACATGCATTGGTTACCTATTCATTGAAGCACTTCCAGTTGCTGCTCTTTATAATGTATTGAGCAGTCTATCTCAAATGGAAGTTAGAATTTCAAATTAAGAACTATGTTAGCTGATTATCCTGGTTTTTTAACGTTTGAAGGCAAGAAGAATTTGAGAAGTCTGCTGCAGGAAGAGCTGCACGTGCTCAGTTGGCAGCAAATGCAAAGCAATCTGCCAACAATAACAAGGGAGAACCAGTTCTTAAGGTCATTCAAACATGTTTTCGTTGTTTGTCAATTAATAATATATTGTCAGAGCATGTCGATGATAGGCCTTGTTTGAAAACAATTAATAAAATAGCAAGTGATTTTAAAACTTCCTTCTTGTTTGTGGATGCAGTGGAGTATGGGCTGAGGTCGTGTTCTATTGTCAGCTTCTCTTCTTTTTTGCTGTAAGTGAAATTTCAAGCAGCTTAAGTTTAATCAGTTCTTCATGTGGGGGGGGAGGAAGGGTATTTTTTCTTTGTGCTAATGTTTTGGTGTTATTTAGTTCTTATTACTTAAAAAGTTTCAATTTAGCTCCTCAATATTAGTGAATGTTAAAATTGGCTGATTATTAACTTCCATGATATAGTACTTAGTAGATTGATGGAAATTTAGAAGCCAAAAAAAAGACATAAGAGAGGGAAATTTCTAATTTTTCCTCTAAATGTATAAGGAATGGGTAGGGTAGAAATTTCAAGTTTTCTTCTGTTAGACAACCTTTTTTTTGTTCTAAATTTTTCCAAATGCACAGTATCATATCAAGTAAGTTTATCATCAACTAATATTTAACATCCACGAACAATGAGAGACGAATTTGAAAGATTTTAATAAATAAGAGGTTAAATTGAAACTTTTTAAACAATAAGGACCAAATAAAAAAAAATCTGAATATTAGGGATTTAAATGTATAGTTACCCTTTTCTTGATCTCACGTACATCACTTCCAACTAATATTCTTTATGTATTGTGGTTCCTATTCTCCCTTGAATTACAATGTGTTAAATCTCGTTTGATTCCCTACTAAGAAGCAAATTTCAATTGTGCAGTGTTATTTGAAGGAAAAAATTGTATATTTATCCGCATTTCTGGACTCCTCTTTTGCCAAGCAACTTGTCTATACATCATACTCCCAATCTCCAAGGCAGAAGTTTTTGGATGAAACTGCACCCGTGTATTTGTTATTCATGAATCAAGGAAAACACTAAGTGTGCAAACTTATATTCTTTGACACATTTCTTTCATGTAAATTTTTCTCTTAACTTGTTAAGTCTCAATTTACATTTCGTCTATGTGCAATTACTGTACAGAAACTGGACCCTTCCCATTTGTACTCTACATTTTTCTTTAGCAATTCCATAAGAAGGGCCGATAAGGCTGCTAATCTTTGTAAGAACCTTCTCAAGTAGGAAGGTTTTGGTGTCTTTCTAGTAAGTAATGGAAGCAATCGTCCCCTGGCTCTACACATTCACAAGGTTTGCCCATGGGTTGGACCACACCTCAGGTTGAAGTCCTTCCACGACAGGAGGACAGGGCAGCGTTCACAAACTCCTTGTTTTACTCTCTTGGTGCAAAATTCTATGATGATTATCAGCTAAGACGTGCCATTGTGTGTAGTTTCACATTGACGTTTGCTTGCCCAGAATAAACTTTCACATATAAATAAAAGTATCAGAAAATTTTATTGTCAAAAAGCAGCTATTAAACTTGTTGCTGCTAGAATACTTTAGTATCGGAATGGAGAATATGCTAAGTTGAAGTGGTTTCGCTGTTGTTTTAAATATTTATATATGTGCACTTTCATTAAGTTTACTCAAGTTTCTTTGGATATTTGATCTTACTGTTGACATGGTTGGAAATATTGACATTTTTGTCATTGTTAGAGCACAAACACGTCAATCGATGAAAGTAATCCATTGGTTCAACATCCTGCAATCATCCCAAGTCCCCACCAAGGAATGTAGCTTGCTGAGATCAATAGCAAGATCCAATTTTTTTAGGTCAAGTCAATTTTGACAATTTTGGTAGCCTTCCAGTTTTCTCAACTACAGATCTTCTGTTGCCATCGGAAGTCAGGCCTTGGTTAGTTCTCCATACTGGTAAATGCCTGTGATGTTTTCTTTGACAAATCAGGTGGCTTGTCTGATGAGCAGTCATTACCAGCCCTTTTGGTTTTTGACTTCAATGGTTCAAACATCACAGGTCTGCATCCAACAACTTTCATGGTTTGGTTTGGTTTGCAATGCTTTGTCAATTAGCACACAAGCTTTGAGTATGATAACCTTACTAGTTTTGGATGGGACATAACAGAGCTTAAACAGGGCTTGAAATTTGGTACAATCCTGGTAATGAATGAAGTTCATGCTATTTTTGGAAGCAGGGAACGGAGTTGATGCTTGATAGAAAGAAAGATACTGCAAAAATATGATATTTACTTTAATATACTACTAAATCCTTGATTCAACTACACAAAATCAGTTGATTTAGACTTGCAGAATTATGAACTATTTTTCTACCCTAAAATCTTGCAAGTGGTGGTCCAACTTTCTCTCAGCTTTGAATACATTGTGGTTGGTCAAAGAAAAGAATGCAGAAGGAATGAAGATTGGTGGAATATGGTGGTGGCACAACCACTGCCATACACTACTCATGCCGCCATTTTTGCTCGTCTGCTTGACTTAGCCAAAACTCTTCCAGCCGAAAGTGAAAGAAATATTCTTTTAGATAAAACTCTGAGGCGGAGCAGTTAGCTGAAGTTCATGTGCAGCTTGAAAAAAATCTACAGCCTGTAGCAACAGACCCTCCATTTTGGAGAGCACTCCAAGGTTGAACCATGCTTCATGGCTTGTAGGATCCAATCTTACAGCATTCATCAACAAGCTGCGTGCAATTGGAAGTGAACGTTTTCCACATTTCATCAACACTTCTGCTGTTGAGATGATACTCGGAACATAATCGGGATCGATCGATAGAGAGACTGAGAATGAAACAACGGCTTCCTTGTGTAATGATCGAGCTTCAAAGTACTTGCCTGCAATGGTTCCAGTTGAGTTCAACAGAAGAAAATATCTACTATATATGGCCATGGATATTTAGCTTAGCCACCTTGCCAACCATTTCATTACTAAAGAAACATTTAAAATGATGAAACAAATAGTCCTACCTGTTGAATGCCAACCTCTGGGGCAATGAACATCTAACGACTTGGCTTTGTCCAGACAAATTTCTGCATCCGCCCAAGAAGAAAGTTTTGAATATATGGCAGCCAAATCCTGCCAGGCCGCCCGTTCCAAGTTACGTTCTGCCGCTGCCTGCAAAAGAGGAAAAGGTTTTAAAAGCTGTTGATTTCTTCCTGGAGTGACCAAGGGTCAAAAGAAAGACTATCATGGCGTGTCTATCTGTATCATGGAATAAATACAAGCATAATATAGAAGCAATATACAAGGGAAAACCTCTAGTTCCAAGTCCTTAGATGGGTCAAAGTTCTTAGCATGAGGCTGAAGTTCTCCTCGTGCTTGAATTAGAGCCAGCAAGATTCTGTAGGTTTCTATTGCTTGCTTTGGCTGTTCCTGAGCAATCTTGAGAACAGCTTTCAATCGAAGAAAATCCAATTGATCCATCCTCTCAGCTTCGTCCAAAGAAAAATCAACTATGGTTTCCGCATCCTTGAGTCGCCTCTCAGCTGAAAGTATGAGGGTCAAAAGCTTCCAACCTCTTCCGGCACCATCAGCCACCATATTTGTGTACGCCATTGCACTGTAGAAGGCAACATCAAGATTTCTCTGTACAGCATTTTCCAAGCTAATGTTGAACATTACTTCTGGATCATGCCTCCCACTGAAAGAAGAAACACTTAGGGAGTTCAACGATTCTCTTTGGAAAAGAATTCTTTCAGAGTCTGATACAGAAGCTCTAGCTGCATTCCCATAGCAAATACCTAAAAATTTGTGGGCTTCAGAAATGAAATGTTTACTTTGTTCACTGGCCAAATCAATCATTCTACGAGCACATTCAATTCCATCACGTGCATATTTTGTATCCTCTGAACACAATTTTGCAAGCAACAAAAAAGAATGAAAATGGGGTTTGTGCTTTACTTCAGAGAAACCGCAAGCTTTCATTAGAAGGTTCAAAGCTGTTTCATTTTGTCCTGCTGCATTGTAACACAGAGCAAGAAAGTACCACCTCTCTGCTCGACTAAATATTCCAGGAAGAATCTGCTCCACATGCTCAGCCAGTAATTCAAATTGTCTAATGATAGAAAGTGCATATGTCAGATGATTCATAATCTCTGGATCCCAGTTTATTTCCTGCATCACCACTTTCCTCATGAGTATTAGTAACAAAAGGATTGCTTCTTCTAGATTGTTTTTAGGTGTTCTCGGACCAAATACATGAAACTTAAGGGGAAGGCTTGCTTCAACACCTCCATAGAGTAATGTGCCAGCCAATTCTTTCTGTATGGCAGCCAACTTGTTTGGATCTAAATTCCATGGTTTAACAAGAACCCGGCGATAGGCGTTTATGGCCTCGTCAAGATACCCTCCCTTAATCCATAAAGTAGGTAGTAATTCCAAAGCTTTGTGAAACATTTCCTGCAATTTGCAGTCTTCATTAATGCCCTCAGGCATTCCATTAGGCAGAGCTGATTCCACCGTATCAAGAATTATCCTGCATTCTTTTGCAGACTCTGATGAACAAGAAAGAATTATGATCAATATCACCGTCAGACTGATATATAATAGAAACTCTAAATATCTATTGCATTGTTCATCTTGATTACCAACCATAACATAATGCTGTTACAAAATATTGCCTTTAAAATATCATATAAAACTATAATAAGAAAAAAGAAAAATAGAAATTTACCTATATATCTGCCAAGTTCCTCCAGTGACTTGGACTTGAGTAAAATTGCTTCAAGTAGTAGACTAACAGAATGCATGGACATGACACCACTAGGGGGTGCACTGTCACCTTTAGGACGAGGTTTTTCCTCCCTAATCTTTTCAGCGATTGCCTTAATCATTCTTGGCGTTAAGGATCTAATGTCTATACCTTGAAATACCTGTAGGGCAGCATCAAAATTTCCTCTTTGATATTCAAGCCTCCCCAGCAAAGCTCTGGCTTCCTAATTAGAAAGAGGATAGAATCGTATATTATAAGATTCTGAGATGAAGGCAGAAAAACAAGACAAGATGAGCTTATTTGGTCATGGAGATTTGAAAAGAGAAATAAATGCACCTCGTAGTTTAATGAGAGGGCTTCTCTTAAAGTGGATTCAACTTCATCAACTTGGGAATCTTCAAATTTTGAATCCCAGTCTCCAGTTCTAGAAGAAAGGCAACTGGCCGAGAAATCCCTCGTCGCAAGTGACTCTGGGGACTGCGGGGGCTCTTCGAACTTGAATTGCTCTCCTGAACAAGCGCACAGCATCTTTTCCAGAATGGATTGAGAACTTTGATGGTCTTTGCTGATAATGCGATGGAGATTCACTTTCTCAGGTAATTATTCTTCTCCCCCGAGGGTTTGCGCTGGAAATGAAGTTACAAAATAGTATCTATGAACGGTTTGAGTTCATTCATGAACAAATTCAGGCAATGATGAGCAAAAATGGTAGTGTTGTGCGGTAATAGAACTCTGGGATTCGATTTTCGAGTAAACTAAACTGGTAAAAAGGACCTTCGTTTTACATTTACCATATAGGACACGACGTGTACAAGTTCTGCAATGAAATAGTGGGAAGACGATGGAGGACTAGAAGATCAGTAATACAAAATTAGGGGCAAACAGTAATTGTTTGATGAATGACAAGGAAGAACAAGACAATAATGCGGGAAACAAGAAAGAAGATGAAATGGGCGACACGAGCAAGTAGACGACTGCAAATTTTTTGACTTATTTCTTAAAAAAAAAAAAATACAAAAACTCAGAATCTAAACATGACTTTGAAATGGAAACCCACCACCGTGAGAACTTCCACACTTTCCCCAGTCTCTTTCTTTCGATTCTGAACCTAAAACAATTGATCCTTCTTCATTCAAGCACATCCAGCCCAAAGCATGCATTGATTTTCGAGTCTGAGATCTGAATCATCTGCTACCTTGACATGGTCTTTTCCTATTCCATTTCTCTTTTTTGCGTATGATGACATTATTAGTGCAGAAAGGTCCTTTGTCTATGTTGGAATGGGCTTTGTACCTGTAGGGGCAGAGGTGCTTGGCAGAGTGGTAGATGCCTATGGATTCCCTCAGTTTACTCTCTCTCCATTGGTTTGAGGTTTTGCTGGGTTCGATTTTTCTTTAGTCTTTTCAGTAAAAAGTTCATGGCTTTATAAATTATTGTAGTAATCCAGAAGACAGAAACTGTATATTTGTGCTCTGCCTCGGTTGATGATAATCCGACAAAAAAAACTTGAATTTTTACTTTGGTTTTGTAAAAATATGATCGTCTAACATCTACACCCTTTAAAGATATTTATTATAAAATATAGATTAAGCTTTCACAAAACACTTAAAAAAAGCACCACCAACAATCTCTCACCTATTAATTTAAGTCCAAGTGCTTTCCAAACAGTGGAGCAGCCAACAGCACCAAGAGGCTGATGGAATGAACAGCACGTGATATTCCCACCTGTCAGATTGAATCGAATGGGGGTTATGAGTAAACTCTGTACAGCATTAAGAACGAGAATCCTGTAAAAAGAGAAAAATGTCACTGAGGCATTTAAACAAACACCTGGCGTCGTTTAGATCATGGTTGCTAATCACCTTTTGACTAATCTCTGAACTTCTTCCTTTTCCTACTACTTTTTGTTTCCAGACGTCAAACACACTAATCGATGCACAAACAGTGAAGCAAACGAATCACCGCCGAAAATGGGGATTCAAAATTCACCCTCTTTCCTCCTCCGCTTCAACGCTCAAATTCAACACTCAACCGGTTCTTCAAACAGAACCAATGCAGAAAAAAAAATCGAACCCCTGTAGCGAATGATGATACACAGTTTTGTCAACATTTCGAAAACAAACAAAGTTTATTATTAATGCCCACCAAATGGTTTGGGCTGAAAGAGAAGTGAGAGAGAGAGAGAAACCAAGAGAAGTGGGTCTGAGATTTGAAATTGTCGCTACGCGCCCATTCTGCAAAACGAGTTTCTGAAAATGTGAATGGGGCTGAGAGCTTCTCTCCAGCGCCTCTGCAACTCAGAATCTTTACAGCTTTGAAGGAAACAGAGAGCCCCACAAACCCATCGTTTCTAACATTGTCTGTCAATGTGGATCAGCGCAGCATCTTCTCCATTTTCATCCGATTACTATGCTTCCAGTTGAAGCTTTGGAAAATTGACCATTATTGACAAACATTATTTGGGAGGCATTATTGAATAAGAATTTATGTTTGTACTGAAAATCTAAATCTACCATTATAATGATTTGGAGCCGACTCAGGTCCAACAACAATAACAATCCGCGCTGTCCATCATAGGGCCATAGCATAGGGCGTTGGAGGGTGGTTGCAATTGCAGCCCCGCTGACAGTTCACGTGATGGGGTATCAGTTTCAAGCCCTCACACTTCATTTTGTTGCTATTGTAAGAAACAATTGTAACCAAAGTAGATGGTTTAGATTGCACTTCATATTTAGTACTAAAAAAATGGATTTCACTTCATATTTCTAACTTACTCCATTTTTCATTGTTTTTTTAGACAATTCAAAGGAAGGATTGGAACTTGTCATGTGCTCCAAGTTCGAAGATTTAAATCTTTACTAAAAAAAAAAATAGATGATATCTTAGATTGATATTATATGTATATATAAATTCTATGGAGCATGGAAATTTAATTAAAATGGGTTTTTTTGGCGAAGGTTTAGAATATATGAAATTATAAGTGTTGATGTGAGATTTTGGCGAGCTACTAAAATCGCATTCAAGGTAGACGATGAGTTCGAGGTGAGGACCTACAAAAGAAATCTCACACTAATACACACTTAAAGGAATGTGAAGGTGTAAGTAGTTGAGATATAAATGAAGTGTAATTAATTCCTTTCACTTTTACTACTTTACAAGATGTAATTAATAAACAAATGGTTGGATAAAGAATAGACTCGAAGTAAAAAGGAGATTAGGCGAGAGATTTAAATGAAACTTGTGATGCTTGCATAAGTAACCTAGTATTTGATTGTCTAGGTCTACTTAGGAGTACTATTTGACTTAACATACACTCTGAAACTTAAAATAATGTCAAATCAAGCATAGTTCAGTTGGTTAAAGACAATATCTCTTTGACCAAGAGATTATGAATTCAAATTTCCTACCCTACATGTTGTTGAACTAAAAAAATAAACTTAAGTTAATACTTAGTTCAAACTATCACTTACCATTGTATGGTCAGGAAGATATATCTTTAACCAATTGAGTTATGCTCGGTTTGGTAGTATAAACGTGTTGGTACATATACTCAAAGCCTCGTTATCGATTTTATTTAAAATGAAATAAAGATAAGAATCATTATTTTTTAATATACTAAAATAAATATTTTTAAAGTATAGAAATCAATATAGAATTCATCTTAAACATTATAAACTTCTTACCAAAAATAAAAAAAAAACTTAAACGTCATAAAATAAAATAGACATTGCGAACAAATTCAAAAGCTAAACCATTTCTTTTTTCTTTCTTTATAAGATTGAAGACGAAATGAGTATGAAGTTTTGGTAGGAGTCGGCCCAAAATGTCTCTTCGGAATATTGGATCTGCCAGCCCTAATCTCACGTTAGCCCAAAGCGATCGTCTTTCTTCTCTCCAGTCTCCAGGTCCCAATAATAATTGAGAGAGAGAGAGAACGAAGAAGGGGGAAAAGAGAACAGCGGAACAAGAGAAAGGAACAGTGGGTGGGGGGAGAATAAAGTTGAAGAAGCTTCAATTGGTGGCTTTGGAATTGGGGTTGCAGAGAAGGGTATATATCCTTGGACTTGATAGCTTTTCAACGCTGTGTCTGAAGGAATCAAGTGGGAGATACTGTTGCAGGAAAATAGATAGAGAGAGAGAGGAAGATACAGCGTTTTTGCATGAGGGCAAAGATGCTTGGAGAATGTGGAAGAATATTAGAGATAGAGAAGCGGGAAAACTCCGCCCAAATTCTTTCGCTAATCGTGTTAAATCCGATCGAATCAGCAGTCTGCAACTTTCCAATCACAAGGACGTTGTCTCTCCCCATAAAGGTTCCGTCAACTCACTTCAGGTAATCCTGGATGTCTTATCCTATTTTAGTCTTTCTTGAAACAATTTGAATTCTAATGGATTCAAGTCAATGAAGTTGGTAATTGTTCGATCGTATTATCTGGTTATGTCGGATTCTTTTGCGGGGTTATTGGTTTGTTTTTATCAGCGGACTGCAAATTGGCAATTTCTCCATGATATGTTTAGTCCCACGCTTGTCATGATTAACTATGGTTCTGGGGTTGAATTCATTTTCCTAATTTCACAGCGCGGAAAGGAAAGGAAAAGTTTAGTTTGTGGACTTTCATTCAGTGTTCTGATATACGATAGAGACCCAAAAGCTTCAAACCTGTGTAGCTGTCGGTGTAGCTGGGGTTCTAGGCTGTATTTGGTGTTGTTGGCATTTGATGTTGACTGTAGGTAGAAGACTCAGAACCAGAACGGAGATTAGCTATCGTTCTTTTTCTTTCCCCTCTCTTTTCCTTTCTTCTTCTTCTTCTTGTTTTTCTTTATTTTCTTTTGTCCTTCCTAGAAGAAGCTTAAGGCTCTGATTCCGTGGAGCTTGAGCCGGGAGCGACAGAGGAGAGGACATTTAAGAAGTTAGAAAATGGTGAATGAGCTCAGCGCACTGATGCTCAGAGGACGAATTGTCTTAAACAGACAAAGTTTGTAATAAACCTATGAACGTGACTGAATATGTAATCGATCACAACAGAAAGTAAGGATCGCAAGGGGCTGAAATACGGTAGTAAAAAGAATAATGGCAAATGTAGTAAAATCATTCCTGAAATGGTTGTTTAACACTTCAATGTCTTAGGAAGGTCATTATATGACTGATTGTGTTCTTCTAAGCCAGTATCAGGAGTTAGGATGCTGAATTCTGCGGTTGATTATTGAAAAATTGTCATTTTGGACCTTTCTAAAAGCCATTGAGTTTGTAATTGGACTTTCTTGTTTACTTTTTTAAAAAACTGGTTCTGTTACGAACCCAAGTGGAGAACTACAAAGGGTAAGTTCTAGAGCAACTTGAAATCTCTTCTGGATTTATCATTTATGACAACTTCAATGAGAAATCATGAACTTGATCTGTTCCATCATATAGGTATATAGGTGTAATAACATTATGCTGTTTTTCATTTACCAAGCAGAATTAGCCGTTTTACCTTTATTAATCTTTGTCATGCATAGTCAAGAAAATTTTCAAACAGATGTCACAAAGAGCAATCTTTTGTAAGCATTTTATCTGATTGACATTGGTGTGTTCTTTAATTATTGTTCTGTTGATAACTCTATTATCATAATTTTTTTATCTATATTTTTTTTAAGGAATAATTTATATATATTTTACCTCATTCTGTTTCCTCTGAATTTCAATATTCTTTTAGGTCAAGTATGGTCTTGTAGCCCAACCACCATGGTTGGACCAATGGTCAAAGAGGCAAAAATTGTAAAGCTAGATGGTTTTTGAGGTCATGGGTTTAAACCATGGTGGCCACCTATCCTAGGATATCAAATATTCTATGAGTTCTTGACATCAAATATTGTAGAGTCAAGCCCATTGTGCTCTGAGATTAGTCAAGGCGCATGTAAGTTGGCTTAAACACTCACGGTTAAAAGAGTTTGGTGTTGTAGAGCTAATTGAGTGTTTTGATTTTATAAGCTTTATTTTTGTTTGGTTTCATTCTTTAGTAGGTATCTTTGTTCAGATTTCATAACGTGCTTATAAGACTAATAAGAACAACTAGCACCGACATTCTGGTTCATGAAATCAGGTTGATTTGACAGAGGGGAGATATTTGTTATCTGGAGCATCAGATGCATCGGCTGCTGTTTTTGATATTCAACGTGCAACTCATTCTGAGGGTCTTATTGCAAAGCACCAATGCATTTTTGCAGTTGATAAGCAGCATGAACATGGACATAAATATGCAATATCCTCAGCAATATGGTATCCCATTGATACCGGATTGTTTGTCACCGGTTCATATGATCATTACATTAATGTCTGGGATACAAATACAACTCAGGTAGGCAACTTAGAGGTTATGTGGATTTAAATCATCAATTTTATTTTCTTTTTAACTAATATTTCCATCTTATAGGTGGTGGTAAACTTTAAATTGCCTGGAAAAGTCTATAGGACGGCCATGTCCTCTTTGGCAACATCACACATGCTCATTGCTGCTGGAACAGAAGATGTTCAAGTTCGCCTGTGTGATATTTCTTCGGGGGCATTTTCTCACACATTATCTGGACATCGTGGTATGTTGATGGTCTATGCATTTAATTCTAAGAGAGTTGTTGCTCTGTTTAAGAACAAGATATAGCACAGTGTTTTTGTTTCAAAATGTTATAGTGATTGCAATCCCTGATTTAAATGAATCTGTCTGATGGTATCAATACTTTTATGATTTTGAGCAAGGATGTGAATCATGTGATATGTGAAGCAGACGAACATTTTAAGAGCTTGAAAATTAATTTGAGTTTGTGGGTATACTAAATCCCTTCCCGGAAAAGAAAAAAAAAGTTTGGTGCTACCTGTATTTACATACTTAATATATGAGTTATGATTAGCAGAAGCCCATGGCATGCTGGGTTGGCTTTTAAAAAGCACGCTGCATTAGGTCTTGGAGAACATAAGTACAATGTAAAGAAACAAAGATGAAACAGCAACATCTTGTCTTCACCTTACTTCCTCAGAAGTGATAAAACTTGAGGTTGTATAGTGGCATTGAACATTGGTCTAAGTTCTTTGCCTTCTAATTTTAATTTCCAATTATATTTTACTTTACCCGTTTTACAATTTGCAACACCGGATTACAATATGAAATTTATTCAACCAGTTGAGTTATGCTTTTTGTTTTGCCTACCTTTTATGTAATCTATGAAAGTTTTTATCCATTTGCATTTTTAGATGGTATAATGAGTGTAGAATGGTCGGCTTCTAGCGAGTGGGTTTTGATTACTGGCGGATGTGATGGAGCAATTCGTTTTTGGGACATCAGACGAGCTGGATGCTTTCGTGTTCTAGATCAGTCTCAATCCCAGCTTGGGAGGCGTCCACCTATTTCAGGATGGACTGCAACAAATAAGGTTCTCCCTCATTTTTAGCTTGGCTCTCACAGTGTTCACCTATCCTTTTGTTTCTCGATTAACAGATTTCTTTTTTTTCTTTCAGCTATCAACATCTAAGTCGTTGGCCAGCCAAGGTTCCAATATGAAATCTCGCACACCTCATAAGAAACTAGCCAATGGAAACTTAACGAAGCCACCGTCCATAGGTAAACTTCCAGCTAAGGGATCCACAAGGCAGAGGCTACACCCAGGGCTTTTGTCCAGTCAGGATCGGGCCACTGTTCATTATGGTGCTGTTACGGGATTAAAAGTAACTGAAGATGGCATGTACCTTCTCAGTGCAGGTTGAGTTCCCCTGTCAACTCTTTCCAACCCAATTAAATATAGTTTAATGCATTATATTCATTTTTTTGGAATTAATAATCTATAAAATGTGTGATTTTCCCATGTATGTGGTTTCAGGACATTGTGTCTATATCGAGGAAAAAATTAGCGATTTGTTTAAGCATGAGAGGAAGTTTAAAAAGAGAGTGCCATTAGATTTTGATTTAAAAAGAAGATATCATTGTGATAAGAAAAAGATTAATATTTAGAAAATTCTCTTGTATATGGTAGTCATGTATCCTACTTCTTGGTGATAATGATGCTGATAGGTATATTGCAAGATCTGCAATAATTTTATTCTAAAATAATGATGGTTGGATGATTTTTAGGGTTGTTGAGAAATAATAGGATATATAGGGGTATTGAGAGATTTGTGATTGAGGTTTGGGAGAGCGTGAAATTCAATACTCTTTGTGGGCGTCAGTTATGCTGACCTTTAATAATTATCGGTTTCACCTTATTCTTTTAGATTGTAGTTCATTTCTGAGTTAGTTTGGTGGACTCTTTTGTGATGCATTATTTATTATTATTATTTTTATTGCTCTTGTATATTGTTTCATTTTTCTCAATGAAGTATGGTTTCTCATAAAAAATGATGGTTCGAGGATTGATTTTCAATGACACCCTCTTAAGTGCTTGGTGCTATAATTAAATCTATTTATGCCAATTCAATAGCAAAGCAACGACATCTTGTTAGGATTTGTTTTCCCACAATCAGTTGAGGTAGCCATGTTGTTCTCTTGACCCCCCCACCCACACACAAAAAAGGGAAAAAAAAATGAAATGATAATATGTTAATCTGAATTTTGATTCCAGGTTCTGATTCAAGGTTAAAGTTGTGGGATATTGAATCGGGGTGTAATACACTTGTGAACTATGAAACGATGCGGTTACAGGTCAATAAGCCATTACAATTGGCCACATCTCAAGATTCAGCCCTTGTATTTGCTCCATGCATGTCAACTGTTAAAGTACATCTTTGTTCCTTTATCTTTCTTTTTGTTTCTGTGCGTACAGCTTATGTGTAAATCTAGTTGACTTCTTGAACTTTTAGGCCTTTGATATGTGGACAGGGAAGACGTCCCTGACATTCAGCGGCCATTATGAAGGTGTGAACTGTTGCTGGTTTAGTTTCCCGGATCAGGTACGGCCGTTTTCCTCTTCCCTTTTCTCCGTTCATCAATTATATGCCGCAGCCATTAGATTGGTTCAACCAAAATTGGAAAATCTATCAGTGGAACATATAAAAAGCTGCTTCAAAGTTTTGCAATGTGCCTCAGGAACTGTACACCGGTGGCAATGATAGGCAAATTCTTGTCTGGTCACCATCTCGGAACTCTACCGAATCGGTACACCTTTTGAACTTGTATCTCTCCATGGAATCAAAATGACTCTACATTTTCTTTCCAATATTACCAGTGAAGTTGCCCTGGTAGCTTATTCCATTTCAGTGCACACGCAGGATTGGGAACCCACTGCAGACAAGGATAACTGGAGCGACTGATCGTCGTCGACGGACGGGGAGTTCGGTTTCAATGTTGATGCCATCCATGAAACTCTGCTCACCATGTACATAATTTTCCAGACGTGTATCATCTTTTTCAATGATTCTGCCGTTTCTCTTTTCAAACTGTCGATTAGGACGTGCACTATAGCGTGGACTTGGAAAAAGTCCACAACTTGTTCACTTTGTAATAAAAATGCTGAAAACCAGCAGCATGTTTGGGTTTGGCTGTGTAAGCTTTTTTTTTTTTCCATCGAATTTGGTAGTGTTGTTATAATGTCTTGGATTCGCGATCCTATGATTGAAAACTTGGGTTTCTTCTAGAATTTAAAGTCATTATTGTGAAAAAGGAGAATTATATCATCAGCTTTTGAGCTACGACTTTTTGAGGAAAGAAAAGAAGCGTGCTAGCCGTCAATAATAATTTGTTTTTGTTTGAAATTTGTATAAAACATTATAATTTTGTATTGACGAGGTTAGTTTGTTATTATTTTTGAAATATAAATTTGAAACTACATAAGGTGTTAGTTGTTCGGGTCTACGAGCCAACTGTGAAGGTTATAACATTTTCTTTAATATTAATATTAGTTTATTAAATTAAAATACTTAAATTTGGAGAATTAAAATAAAATATTATAAAAATTTAAAAATTTATAGATAATTGAAATAAATGAAAATTGGAAGACTAGAGAAAGAGGGCAGCAACTTGTAGGCATGAGTTTAGTCTCTGACAGTGCCAAACAATTTTTGCTTTGTAAATGAATTTTGAGTGTGGTAAATTATGTCAATAATATCCTCTAAGTTGAAATGGACGGTAACAACGTTTTTAATCAACTATCTATAATATATTAAAAAGTGAGGATGTTGGAAAAACATTTTTAGACATTTGTGTCCCTTCTTTAATTTACTAATTTACAAAGTATGCAATTATTGATTAATTATTAATAAATATATAGAATTT
>JAOANK020000033.1:991179-1001789 GCA_026257165.2 Telfairia occidentalis | reverse complement strand
AGTTCTTTTGTAAATAAACTATTAGCCCACTTAATCCCAAGCACATTGGTATAGCTTTCACATACTTGAGAAAAGTAAAAAAAAAAAAATTGTCTAAAATAATACAACATTAGGTCCAAACACATTTAGTGTTTGAATTTTACCATTTTCGCAAGGTCTTTTCAACCATTTCAGACACTTCAAATTCAATTCCAACAATGGGAAAGATCCCTACATATTTTAATTTTTAACCATAAAAAAATTAGAAAAAGTACATAAGCGTTGAAGCCTCATCTCCATGGAGATTTGAATTCTCATTTTTTAGACCCATTGAACAATATATGGGAGGTTTTTTTGTATATTCAAACTAAAATTTATATTTATATTTTGGGATGTTTGGTTCACTCCAAGAATTTGAATTTCTAGGCGACAAACTATTTTTCGACGCAACAAAAATTGTCGGCCAAAAGACCTTTTACCGACATTTTTTCTAGTCGTTGTCAGTTGCTTTCACAACTCCAGATGCAACAGGTAATCATCGACAATTCTGTGAATAAAAAATTGTTCCGTCTTCGACAGATCAATTATCGACGTTTATAAAATATTTTATTCTAATCTCTAAATTTTGCATATATATATATAAACTACTATAGATCTTGCCATTGACTTTTCATCAAACATTTAATAAGAAAATTGAATCTATTTTGAAACTTTCTAATTAGCTTTTTTTTTAGTTCAATAATTACTGAGTTGAGGAATCGAACCATTCAACTCGACGATGGTAGTACGTATTTTATCCACCAAGTTAGGTGCAGATTGACAGTTACTAATTGACATATAGCATATATTCACACTTGTTTATCATAGATGTCTAACGACAAAGTAAATGGAAAAAAAAAAAGTATGGTAATAATTCTATTAAATAATATTAAAAAAAAAATTAGCAACAATAACTAAAATAATATTTTGGTCATTGTTGTTATTCCATTACTTCCCACCCAATACCTATATCAATCAACTTATAACATTAAAAGACACATTCAAAGTCGTATTATCAATTTTATAAAACAATTAACGAAAAAAAAAAGGAAATTATGGTGAGCGTGTGGAGTGTGTATGCAGTTAAGGAAGCAAATGGCAGTTGATAAATTTGAATTTGAAACCCAACTGCCAATTGCCAATGGGGAAAGAGTGGAATTGACCGAGTCAAAGTTGAGTCGACTCGACCGTTTCTTATTCATAATTAGGATTGCTTTTTGGTAAGTTTCAAAATGGGCACAATCACTTTCTTCCAAGAAAACAAAAAACAATAACAATAATAAATGAAGTGGACAATTAAAATTAGGACAATGAAATTCCAACGGAAGCTGAAACAGTCAAATGGAAATAGCCATCGGAATTGACCTTTCCCAACTCTCTCTTCTTTTTTCCTTCAAAACTTTCCACACTATCACCTCACTTTTCCACCACTTTTTCTCATCTCAGTTTTTTGTAGAGGAAAAAAAATCATTTTTTTTAACGTGTTGGGGGTGAAGAACCATTAGGACACTTGAATGCTGTAGGGAATGCAACGTAGAAAGATGAAGGTGGACCCACCTCAGGAGCATGTAAGGTGAGGCATGTTAATCTCAATTCGGTGGGATGAGGCCACCTTGGAGGGTAAAGCCTCCATTCGAAAATGACGCCGGACATGCCGTAATTGG
Organism: Telfairia occidentalis; assembly: GCA_026257165.2. NCBI lineage: Eukaryota > Viridiplantae > Streptophyta > Magnoliopsida > Cucurbitales > Cucurbitaceae > Telfairia > Telfairia occidentalis. The sequence goes on along the minus strand of JAOANK020000033.1, from coordinate 1,000,107 downwards.
GAGAGATCTACTCTCCAAATCAACACCTCGTCCGCCGCGTGAGATTTTCCTTCCAAGATCCATCTCCACCCAAGTATAAATACTATGCGAACCAGAGGTAGAAGGTAAGCAATGAGATGTTGAGCAAACTCCTTACTCACTTCGAATATCTGATTGACTTGAGCGTCGAAGTGTGGTTATCACTAATCCACCTCATCTCGTCCCCTCTTTCCAAGTTCGAAGTCATCTACTACTCAATCAATGTCATGCTCAAGAATTTTCGTGCATCAATATTATGAGTGAGTGGTTTTAGTTTTATCAAGTTGAATTCTTAAATTAAATCAATGTTAGAAGTCAATATCCTAAATTGATTTAGTTTTTTTTTTTTTCCTTTTAGGATTTTACGTCTAAGTAGGTGTTTGTTCTCGTGGTAATTGGATGAAATTGTTTCTATCATAATATATTTACGATTGGGAATCAATTTCAAAAAATTGAAAGTTAATAATTAAAAGTTCCCTTTTAAATTAACTAAATACAAAGATAAAAATGATCTTTTTTCTCTTTCTTATATTTAGTGTTATATCAAATGGTTCTTAATTTTAAAATTTCTTTGAACCAAATCAAATTTATAAAGAATGGGGTTAGAAACTTTAGCACAATGATGAATTTGGTTATCTATGGAGACAAATAAAGATTATAGATCATCGAATACGAAATACTTGAAATTCATCTCAAATTTTCCTTTCAATTCAATCCGACAAAGCGTCAAACAAAACTTTGAGGAAAAAAAAAGCAAAGGCAACAAAAAAAAAAAGAGAAAAAGAACCAAATGAGGTCTTTTCAGCTCGATTTGACTTGGTTCCATCCTATCAAGCAGAAATATATGTTGTCTTAATTGACTCAGCTCAATCCAGTTAAGTTTATATATATATATATATAATATTTCTCATTTAGCTTATATCTTTTACTACTTTTTGGGCATTTTTACGTAGTGTTTATATATATACTTTTTTCAACTTATCAAAATAAAAAAGTCCAATCCTCGACACAATTTATTCTTTTTAAGTAAACTAAATCGAGCATAGCTCAATTGGTTAAAGACATATCTCCATAATTAAGAAGCCGTGAGTTTTAATATTCTATTACACATCTTATTGAACTCAAAAAGAAAAAAGAAAAAAACGGTTATTTCTAAGTAGGAAAAAAACAAACTAAATTACAATAATAAAAAAATTGAAGGTTGACCCATGAGTGGTCATCTTGTAGAAAATATCTAAGTAATATAATTGGATCTAAGTAATATAATTAGTTTGGATTAAAAGTCTCTGTAATCTCTCTTGACCCCAAAAGAAAAATGTATATAATAATAATGATTATTAGATTAGATTTTTCTTATTATTATTTTTACTTGCTTTATTGCCTGCTTCGAACCTTTTCCTGTGCAAATAGCGGCTTCTACATTCTAGAAGGAAAAACACAAACCAATGGCATCCAAATATTTATTATTATGTTTATTGTTGAGTTTTTAGCAAAATATTAGAAAAGTGAAAATTTCACGTTAGAAAGAATGAATGAATTGATGGATTCCAAACACTATACGAGGACTCATGGACTTTAGTTTTATTCATGTCAGTTAAAAACATTCTAAGTTTGGTATACTAGCTCTAGTTAAATATCATTCTTGTATTCTCTTGATTGGGGTCGGAGAGAGAAATTCTGATTGTAACAATTTTTCGTATAGTGGAGTTTCTTTTGGTCGGTCGTGATTATTCTTCGATTTTGGAGTTTTCTATATAAATTTTTGTATTTGGTGTTTCTTTTAAATTTCTCAATTATTTTTCTGTTTATTCCTGCTGTAGAAGTGAGAGGTTTTTCCCAACATTTATCTCTTTAAATAAATAAATTGTTTTTCCATATGCCTAATGGTTTCAATGAACATATAGATAAATAAATCAAAATATACTTTATTGTAAGAATTGGAGTTTTGTTTTCTTCTAATTAGCTCGATTTATTTCACTTTCATCTTTAAATTAAAAACGTCAATTACTTTATTTATTGATGGTCGGTCCATTACATGTGAAATTTTAGAAATCTCATTTTTCCATGTTTGTATGATTCACATGGTATTAGAATCGAACTAAATAATTGAAAATTTTAGGCTGTCAATGTAATTATATGATTTTGTGCTGAATTGTCAACTTGGTGGTTTTAGAAAATTTTTTAATTAAAAAAAGCAATAATTTCAAAACAATTTAAACTTTATGGTAGTTTTGGATCTTTTATTAGAGAAATAATTTGTTCAACGTTGTCACACGACTCACACCAAGGGGTGATTGGTCTCTTTTGTATCTTTTTATAAGAAAAAGAAAGTCAGAAATTTGGACAAAACATCAAGACATTTTGAGGTAGTCACTGCTAGAATAGTAGTTGTTTACCGGTATGTGAAGGGTCTTCTTACAATCCATCGTTACGTTTTTTACAATTAAGAAAGAGAAATGCATAATTTTTTTTTTTTTAAGAAAATCCTTATATATCGGTACATTATCTTTGGGTCTATTTTACTCTAACATGATATATGATAGTTTGTATTATTTTTCAATTGTTTCTCTACACATGCGTAGAATTTTTCTTTATATTTAAAGTCTTGTTGCCTTGTACAGTGTGTTGAATATTATTTTGATTTTGTGTGTTCCATCATCCACATCACTTTAGGCATGATTTGTCTTTATTTGGAAAATCATATATTTCTTATGACTTTGTTAACTATTCTAGTTTGAAAAATAAGCTTATTTACTTTTGATTTTAAAAAAAATTAATATACTTTTTTTTAATATTGAAATCTTAACCAAAATTTGGACTTTTTTTTTCCAAAGAATTGAGCTAAGGAATTACATGTATTATTAAAGGGTAAAAAACAAAAGAAATAGTTGAGGAAATTATTCAAATTTTTTTAAAAAAAGAAAGAAATAAAATTACTATCAAATAGAAGAAGCTACAATTACCATTTTTGTTTATATTTCAAACCTACTTAAGTAAGATATCCTACTTTCCTCAGCACTTTCGAAATTACATTATAAGATTGTTCCCAAATTTATTGAAGATATGGGCTGGACTGGCGTTTTCTAGGCCTACTTTTTGCAGGCCTGAAGCCCAACTCAGTGTGGGCCTTAACGTTCTCAAGACAGGGGCTGCAGTGAACGAATATATATTATACCCAACTTATGACTGTTCATGGGTTAAGTTGTGTTTTCTTGGATTCATTCTAAATACCCAATTGTTTGCAATAACAAATTTATTCAATTAAAAAAAAAAAAAAGATTCCAGTTAAAAAATTACCTATTTGTTTCCTACCTGTAATCAGACTCATGGCCTTGCAGATCTCCTTTGTTGTTCATATATTAAACTCATGATTCTCAAATGCCTAATAAGGTCCAACACAAATTTGATTCTTATTCTCATAGACGAAGTTAATCGTTGATTTCACAGTTCAGATTAATCGTGAATTTGATTTGAGTGAGAGAATCTATCAAACTTTGATTGTAAAACAAAAAAAAGAAACTGTGCATCAGTGTGGCGTTAAGTCATACACACTTCAACCCTAAGTTAGAAGCATGTTTGTGGAGAACTTCATATAGAGTTATTATTGCGTAACTTGTATGCGAGGTGTCTCCTCTTGTTTACCGGTGTGGTGCCGACCAAAGATCCTTTGATGGTTAAGTCATAGTTTGATTGGATAAGAGTGAGTTCACGTAGCATAGATTGCATACTTCTACGGAGTGTCCTCATGTGTGTATTTACCTATGGTCGATCATTTCCATCTCACTGTTTAGTTGTGGGCTACCACTTGTCGTGCCCGGTAATAGATAGGTTCAAGTGTGTAACACATGTATTTGCCGCCATGTGTTAAATAGAAGACAATGGATCATGATTGTACCCAAAAAATACGAGCGTGCCACTAATGAATATTCCGATGCCACCTTTTGTTGTGGAGGGGTGCCATAATCATGCTCGGAGATGTTTGTGTGGCAATTCTTGTGAAGTTATAATTAGGTCATACTAACGATGTATATATATAATTTCCTTATTCGGTTTAATTGTACTTGGACTTTTCTTTATGGTGGCATCTAGCTTCTATGTGGCTTTATTGCTTTTTTTTTTTTTTTCTTTCTTCCATGGATTAGTCAGATTTCACTCATACCAGACAAATTAATTGCAATATATATTTTAAAAGACAATATTCTAATATATCATTATTAATGGGATTCCAAAATTTTCCAATCTATGGTAGACTTTTTCCCAATGATACAAGCGAACCCACATCACCTCTACGTTAAGAGTTGGGAGAATCAAGACAAGCTTTAGTTTATTTTAATTTAAAACTCTCTATAATATTACAAACAGTACACAATCATTAATTAAAAATTGAAAAATGGAAGAAAGAAAATGTGGTCTTCTATTATTGATTCCCTCAGCTTTCCAAATAAACAAGTACTGCACTTACTTAGCCAATGGCCCATCCCTCCCCAAGTGGCAATTCCAAATGGAACTCATGAGTGGGTCACCCTTTCTTTTGGACACTTCAATTTTGCTCTCTCTCTCCTACAAAAAAGAAAGTATTTATCCAATACGTAATTTCAATTATTTTCCCAAGACGTAAAGAAGAGAGAGAAAACAGGACTCATATTGGGCGTTTAAAAGTACAAAATTAAAATTTATCACGAATTTTTTTGTCCTTTTTTTTTTTTTAAATTAATGATGTGTGGAGTGAGGGGATTTGAATATATTTTTAAGTAGTCGGCTGCTTAAAAAGAGTTGAATACCCAAAATTGACCAAACACTAAAAAAGAAAAAAAAAAAAAGTAAAAAAGAAAAGGAAGTAGGGGCAAAGAGGAAAGAGAAATGGGACGAGAAAACGGATACACGATCACATGGTAATCACGTTGAGAATTCTTATCGTTTTACACGGAAAAGTCATAGATAGGTAGTGAGGTGAGTAAATAAGTTGTACATATTATTTGCCCACGTGTCTCATCGTCGACCAGTCGATATTTTCACGTCACAGATCGCCCATCAAACTTGGCACAAGGGTACAAATGTCTAATACCGTAAGCCCTACTGACCCCACAACAACAAAAAAAAAAAAAAAAAAAACTAAAATTAAAATCTTGTTTTTGGTTTTTCACTAAAAGAGAGTCATCGAGCGAGGGCGCGGCGGAGTTTGCGAACGAGGAGCTGAGGGGCACTGAGATGGGGTAGGTGGCCTTCAGTGTCGAGCATCTCGACGGTGTTGCGGCCGCCGAGGTGGTCGCGGAGGTAGGTGGCGACGGAGGCCGGAACAGAGACGTCCTGGGCGGTCTGAATGATGCAGCAGGGGACTTTCACGAGTCCCAGAACTCCACGGAGATCGCTGCTGAAAATGACCTTGGAGACGAACAGCGAAATGTCGGGCCTCATGTTGAAGAGCGTCCGGCTGAATTCCTGAACCGCGGCCGGGACGTCGGCCCCGACGGCCAAGGGGGCGAATCCGTTGACCCAGGCCACGTAATTGGCCTTCATTGCGGCGAACACCCGGTCGATCTCGCTCTGCTCGAACCCCCCGTGGTAGTCGCCGTCGTTGAGAAACCTAAATTGAGATTGAGAAAAAAAAAAAAATTGAGAAAGAGATGGGGAAAAAGAGAGAAAGGGAATACGGAGCAGTGGACCTCGGGGAGGCGCCGATGAGGATGAGCTTGGAGAAGAGATCGGGGCGGCGGATGGAGGCGAGGATGCCGACCATGGCGGAGACGGAGTGGCCGACGAAGGCGCAGCGGTGGACTGAGAGGGAGTCGAGGATGGAGAGGAGGTCGTCGACGAAGGCGTCGAGAGTGGTGTAGCGAGAGAAATCGAAGAAATCGGGGTTGACGCTGCCGGCGCAGACGAGGTCGTAGAGGATGACGCGGTAGTAGGGGGTGAAGCAGGGGTAAACCAATTGCCAAGCGGACTGGTCGGTGCCGAAGCCGTGGGCAAGAACCAGAAAGCGGTCCCCGTTGCCGAGGACCCGTACATTCAGAGCCTCAAGAAGGGCGTTGTTAACCATTTTTAAGCTTCGAAATTCATGGAGGGGCGATGAGAATAGAAATAGAAATAGAAATAGAAATAGAAACAAAAATGAAAGGGAGAGAGATGGTTTAAGTATAATAGAATGGAACAGAGCAGAGTCCCTCTGTGGACTTTCCCTTTTCTTTCCTTTGTCTTTCAGTGAATGTATGTGGGGCTTAACCTTAACTTCACGCCTTTTCTTTTCTCTTTCTTTTTCTTTTCACTCTCCTCCTTTGCTTTTTAGTTCTTAGCTCCTAATTTATATACGCACAAAACACTCTATATATACTAATATAGCGGCCTTCAAATATCTTCTTTTTAAAAAAAAAATAAATTTTATTTTGATTTATATAACTTTTTTAGTCTATATATGTTTTGAAAGTGACTATTTTGATTTTTATTTACAAAATTCTAATACAATTTTTTTTAAAAAAAAAAAAAAGTTAGATTATACAAAATACCCTTCAACTTGATTGTTATTTCAATTATACATCTAATTTTTTTTTTTTTTTTTAAAAATGCATTCATAATCTGGTTGGAATATCAACTGGTTGTTAAAATCTTAACAATTACTTTTATTATGTGGAAAGTCTGGGCAAAAAAGTATATAGTTTTGAAAGTAAATGTTTTTTTTTTTCATTTCTTGTTAATTACTGTTATAAACTTCAATTTATATATGTTTCAATTTCTTTGTATAAACTTAGGGTTGCTGCAATATTGTAAACTTGAGGGTGCAATAAATTTTTTGGCTTTAAAGCTTGGTTTTAGGTGCTGGTTATACATATTGTTGGTTTCTTACAACAATTTTTGGCTTGTGATGTTCATAAAATTGCTATTGTTGGTGTTGGTTTTGATTTAACTTTGTTGGTTTTTTTTTTCCTTCTGATATTGCTTTTGGTTTTTGTTTGGTTTTCGTTACTTTGCTTCTGGTATTGTTTGTTTTTGGTTACTTTGCTTCAACCATCATAACTTCAGATTTTGTTTGATTATTATTGATCTTCACATTTGACCGGAAAATTTTTTGCAATCTTCCACCAATAGTTTCAGCTAGAATTTCGATCAACACTACATCACGTGAAAACGTTTACAAAATCATTCATAAATTTACAACTTGCGCAAAACTCAAAGAAATTGACATCAGCCCCAAACCTTGAAGTAATTGACAACAACCCAAGTTTACACAAATAAATTGAAGTTTAGAGTTAGCATGAAAGAATGGAGGAATAAATTGAAACGAGAATAAACCTTTTTTTTTAGCTACACATATTTTGCTCACATTTTCTTTCTTCCACGTAATATATGTTTGTGGTAAGATTTTAACAGCCACATGAGTATTTGGTTTAAGCTACTAATGGCTAAGATAGTTTTAAACTTTTTGAAAATTCAAGGGTATTAATACAACTTTTGAAAATTGAAGGGTATTGTTAAAACAAGGGCTAAAGTTTAGGGTTGGACTTTTTTTTTTTGTGATTGAGTTTGGATTTTTTTACATGACTTTATGTATTTGTTTGTTCAATTTTATATGATTTATTGGTAATAGACAATTTTTAAAAATTTGGGGCTAGTTTGGTAATCATTTTATTGTTTTTTGTTTTCTATTTTTATTTTTTATTTTTCAAAAATAGAATTATTTGGTAACTAATTCAATTTTCAGTTTTCTATTTTTCAAAAACATTTTTAAAATTATAAAAGAATTTCAAAAACAAAAAAAAAAATACTTTTTAAAAACAGTTTTCGAATTTTCAAAACTCATTCTTTTCTTATTGTTTTCTTTTTGACCCATCTCTCCGACAAGTTTCGCTCTCCAAAAAAAATTTTATTCACCCCAAATTTCTCTCTTTTTAAAATTTTATATAACTTTTATTTATCTCTTGTTCTCTAAAACTCTCACTTTTAACATGTCTTAATTTTTCTCTTTTTACAAATTTAATATTTTTTTAAATTTTTCTACATCCAAATTTATCTTTCTCCCTAACATATCTATCTTTAAATTACTCTTCAATTTTTTTCTCTCTCACGTTTATTTTTATTATCTAACAAATATATCTCTCTAAAATTTTTCTCTCTAAATTCTCTCATTACAAATATTTTTTATCTTTCTAATTCATATTGTGTTTATCATATCTTTTGCTCTCAAGTTTATTGTTCCTCTAAAATTTTTCCTTTTTTTCAATTCTTTTTGTCTGAAATTTCTCTCATTTTAACTTTTTTATTCTTCGTCTCTAATTAATTTCTTAAATAACTCTAACTAAAATTCTTCTTTTTAGTTTTTCTTTCTAAATTCTTTTTTTATCTCTCTAAAATTTCTTTCACTAACTTTTCTTTCTAAAAAATTTATCTTTATGTCTTTAAATGTTAATTATTCATATTTCCACATATTTTCTCTTTCTAATAGATCTCTCTAAACTTTTTAAAAAATAGAAAACTAAAAATATTATTACACAAAGTTTGGTTTTCTGTTTTTTGGAAACAGAAAACAAAAAATATTTATCAAACATATATGATTTTTATTTTTTAAAAACAGAAAAATAAAAAATTTAAAACAAAAATGATTATCAAACGGGGTTTAGTGTTCAAAGAAAGAGTAATAATTGTAGTACTTATGGAAGTTTGGAGATTAAATTGGCAATTGAAAGTTTCATTTACTCACAGGACTGAGTACAATGGTAAATTTTGAACTTTTCCTTAAATTTTTTTATAATTATCATATTAGCCCCTCAAGCATATATAGTTTTAATTTTACCCCTATAATGTATATGTAACGACCCGACTTTCTAAGACTCAATTTCCTAATAATCGTTACAATCATGCATGCATAAAACATTCAAATGACTTGGGTTTAGCATTTAGAAATTTAATTTGATTTTAAAG
>JAOANK020000033.1:961370-986093 GCA_026257165.2 Telfairia occidentalis | reverse complement strand
ATACCGGCAGTAAAACGATTTAGCACCGAGGTCGTGCCGATTTTGCTTTCAAGGCAGTGGTTCCGCCCACGGCACAATGCTTTTAGCTCCTGGTTCCAATTTTGGCCTTTATTTCCTATCAAGAAATGAGTAACTTAATTAATGATAAACGGAGATAACTACATAGAATGCCTATTTAAAAACTTAATTTAATTCATTTGTAAAAATATTTACACAAATATCTAGAAGCCCAAATCTGTAACCCAAACCCATTTTGATTTTTCGTTTATGCCCTCATAACATATCAGTACATATTTAAAAAAAAAACAATAAAGGAATGTACACAATATACGTAATTGTTACTAAATTGGTTTATTTTTTTAAAAAAAAACCTCCCCATAACTCTCAAAAACTTTCAGATTCTCCGTCAACATGCCTTTGAAAACAATCGAACGTGGGAAAAAATTCAGTGGAACGTGAGAAAAAAATTCAAACATGGAGAGATGATATCTGACAGCGTATTTTAATCGACAGCAACGTATTTTCAAGAAAAACAAACTTAAACCTAATTATTTAAAAAATTAAATCTTCAAGTAAATTATGAAATAGCTAATGAATCTAATGAATATCTAAAATATTGAGCATTCCAAATTTGAATCAAAAGAATTTATGATTGAATTAAAAGTTTACAATAAAGGTGAGGATTTAAGTCAAAACGAAAATTTTATGTAATACATAAGAAAAATTTGGTAGGTAAAAAAGCTGCTGGATTTCTAGAAGATTAAATGTAAAAATATTTCTAATATTAGACTTTTATAAAATTGGGTTCAAACAACCCTCGTAACATAATTTTTGAAATTATGGAAGATTTGAAACTATCCCGTTTCTATGATATGAACACTTGGCCACCGAGGGCCCTAACTCCAGATGGGCTTTCATTTGGGCCAACAAGTCGTGAGATTTTGTGGGCCCAAATTGCTGACTTCTTAAGAGTATTCAATGCTCTTCATTGGGCTTAAGGCTCAATGATTGAATAGAGTTTCATGGATCTCACATCTAAGGCCACGCCTTGGATCTCTCTTCCATCAATGAATTTTAGCCATAATTTATGCAGGATGGATAGTAAAATATTATAGCAATAGGTTTTATGTTTGGAAAATATAGTAAAATTTTAAAATAATACTTTTTTTATTTTTTTATTTTTCTAATTTTGTCGTTATTTCCATTATATCACTCATATACTTAATACAAAGTATATTAGTAATATAGTTCATATAGAATATTTCAATATTAGGCATATCGGTAATATACCTAGTACAAAATGTATCAGTGATATATTTTATAAAAATACTTCATATTAAGTATATAAGTGATACTAATAATATACTCAATATAAAGGATATAACTTATATATTTCTTATTAAGTGAATTAGTAACATACTTTATATCATGTATATTTGTGATATACTTAATTCAAAATTATATACTATCTAGATATACTAATGATATGTTTTGATTTCGTATGCCAATTATGTACTTCATATTAAGGATACATTTGTTTTTAGTCTAGAAAAGTGGGTTGGAATATTTTTTTTGCTACATAAACAAAAATACAAATCCTATTGCCACGTTTACAATTTAAAGAACTTTTTTTTTTTTTTTGGTGATATATGCAAAGAGCACTAATTTATGAGCTCCAATTATCCTATACATTATTTAGATCATTTATCTAATCTATCATTTATTTAATTTTACTTCTTCAAATTTATTCCAACAAAGAGAACTCTCATTGTGAAACTTGAATCTAGCAAAAATCAATCAATCTACAAATCTTAAGCTCAAATAATTCAAAATGAATTAATTAACCTTTTATTCATTAACTCAATATTATTCAATTAAAAATTCCAAGTTATACTTTCCTAGACCTATCTTTAATAGAAAATGCGTGTATGGCTATTTGATCTAAAATAATAGCAAATCTATTACGAACTAAAAAAATTTGTAAATATGGCAAAAATCAGATCAACACATCTCAATATCATAGGTATAGTAAACGTTGATCAACAATTGTCACTAATAGACCTCTATCAGTAATAATAGATGTTATTGAGGTTTCTCAATGATAGACATCTATCACAGATTGTTTGCATGTGTGTATTATTCGACTTATCACTGATAATATCGTATCAATAAATAAATAAATTGTATGTTAGTAGTATTTAATTTTTGTCATTTTCAAACAATGATTCTTTGCATATTCTTTTTCTATTTGGTCTACCACTTATATATAACATCAATAAAAATTGGGAAGGTGGTCCCGAAAAGGGTGCTTAAAGACGGTCTCTATCAACTTCATCTTAACTCAAATCAACTCAAACTCTCATCCAACGAACAGGTAAATCTCAGCCCTTTTATGGTTTATGTTTGCCAGCATGCCTATTTCAAATAAAAGAAAGCTAATGAAGAAATGTCGGGTGGATCAACGCAGATTGCGTATGACACCCATGGTGGATAGTCCTTCATCTAGATCCATTAAGAACTAATTACTTTTTGCTCGAGTTGCCAATGTGTTGGCGACCTCATTCTACTTCCGTCATATAAGAATGATGTCTTTAACGATCATGTTATTCACTTGCTGCTTGATTTCATCTCCACAACCAATTGGGATTTGTTATCATCAAAAGCTATAACGTGGATAAGATTCCAAAGGATTTGAGAATCAATTTCAACCGAGAAATGACCAAAAGCCTATCTTATTTGCTCTCTTTATCTTCTCATTAAGAGCTATAGCCTCCGCCTTTTGGAGTTTTTCTGGGGTGGCCTCAGAGAGTGTGAAACTAAACTCCCATGCCGGCTTCGATTTTATTGATTTTAAGATTAATTATGTAACTGAGCCAAGTTGTGCATTTAAAAGTCCGCGTCTTTGTCTTTCTCTCACCAGGAAAGTTTAATGTCAAAGTCAAACTTTGACTTCAACCCAGGCTTACTTTTGTAGCTTCATTTGATTGAAGTAATTCATTTGGTTTTACGTCTTCTATTACTTCAATCAAATGAATCCAACTATTTTTTTCTTCTTCCAGTTTTATTGAGTTAAATAAAGGAATGTTTTTCGTTAAAAAAATATGACATCGAAAATGAGTGAGTGGAGATTCAAACTTACTATTCATAAAAAGCGATACGAATACTTTAACCGTGGGCCCTCAACGGGAGGTCCGTAGGACGGGTTATTAGCTCAGTGGAAGAGCGTGTGATAATTGTGTTACGTTAAACATCGATCATATGTTTACATTTAATGGCAAAGTTAATATCTTCTTTTTTCTTAAATATAACTTAACTATCAAAGTCGCATCTCAATTAGTTAATACATATCTCTCCGACCAAATATTTTATCATTTATAATATATTATGTTATTTACATTTTAATTTTTATAAAAATAAAATGAGTTTACAACCGAAAAATAGCCATACATTTTTTTTCTCTTTTTTTAGTGCAATTCTACATTTTTAATTTTAAAATTTAAAATTTGAACATATTAAAAATCTAAAAACATTGTTATCAGAATTTCAACTTTTGGATCATAAAATCTAAAAACTGTTCTAAAAAGTAAACTCATCCATATGATTTACTGAGTATGAAAACAAGAAATAGATTTGGATTTGTGTACCAAAGATGCACAAAGGTTACTCATCAATGTAATTTTCCTCCCTTTACCCCCTTAAATAGGAAAGTGGAATCTTCTAGAAAAAAAAACATTAAATTCACAAAATTGTTCCCACACCTTTGAGGCTTGTGTATCCAATAAGTTATTTATTTTTAAAAATATCTGATCGATTGTAAACTTTGAATGTTATGGCTAATAAGTTCTTATAATTTCAAAAATATCTAATAAATTTCTGAGACTTTCAATACTTGATGAGTTCGTAAAGTCAAATCATCAGTAGAATCGTTTGTGGGAAGCTCGATGGGAGGAAAAATGACCCGTGGAAAAAGTGCAAAGTTGTAGACACTAACGAGCTAGAAGTCTCGAGGGGACAACGTTGCGTTACAAAGAGGAGAAGGGAAGATGCCGTTGCGCCACGGCACCATATTGGTGCTCGCGTTGCAGCAGTACAAAAATCAAAATAATATTTAAATGAAAAAGAGGGCTTCGTTTGTTTAGTTATGTTAAGGGGATTGAAAAAGTCAGCGCAGCCAGGTTCGAATCATGGTGGTGCTGGGACGGACGGTCGGTCTTCCGTCAGCCGCCGCCAAGAATCTCCAAATAATTCAAAACCAAAACGTGCAAACTCCCCTCCTTCTCATCGCTCCTCACGCAACTTCCTAATTCCTTCACTCTTTTTTCCCTCTTCACTCTCTATAAAATCCCTCCTTTTCCGTCTTTCTTTTCTAATTCCCAATTCCCAATTTTCTTCTCTTACATATTTCTTCATTTCCTCTGCTTGTTTCTTTCAATTTAGAAGAAGCCCTTTCTCTTCTCCTTCGGGATCCATCACTAATGGCACTTCAACCTCCTCCTCCCTTCCATTTGGATGAAGTCACTTTGCAGCCCCTTAAGCCATGGGCCAAACGCAAGCGCTCCCGCCGGCCCTCCTCCGACGATTCTCCCTCCGAGGAAGAGTATCTTGCTCTCTGTCTCATCATGCTCGCCCGTGGCCGCCCCTCTTCCCTGCCGGAGCCACTCTCCGCCGCCACGTCCCCAGCCAAATCCGCCTACAAGTGCCCCCTTTGCGACAAGGTCTTTTCATCCTACCAGGCTCTGGGTGGCCACAAGACCAGCCACCGGAAACTTCCTGCCGCCGATGACCAGTCCACGTCCGTCTCCGGTGCCACGTCGAGCACCACCACGTCTAGTTCTGGTGGAAGGGCTCACGTTTGTAACATCTGCCAGAAGTCGTTCCCCACCGGCCAGGCCTTGGGCGGCCACAAGCGCCGCCACTACGAAGGCGGTGCCGCCGCCGCCGCCGCGAATTACCAGAGCTATAGCGGCTTGACGTTAACGTCGTCTGAAGGAGGGGGTTCGACCCACACCATCAGCCATAGCCACCGCACTTTCGATCTGAACATCCCGGCGATGCCGACTCTGTCGCCGAAGCTCTTCTTCTCCGGCGAGGAGGAGGTGGAGAGCCCTCTGCCGACGAAGAAGCCGCGTTTCTTTTGGCTGCCGGAACCGGAGATCTCGCTGAATTAGGAGCCTTCCCCGAATTGGGAAAGAGGGATTTAGAAATCAAAATTAAAAACTTAGAAGGTAGCGGCCGGTTGGGCGTAGACATGGTTCGGATTGGAACTTTGTATCGATGATTAATTCAATTAATTCTTTTTATGAAACCCATGATTTGAATTTGGGAGAATTCTACGATTCAGTTTTTTTTTTTTTTAAACTTTATTTTCTGCGCTCAGTTCTTGAATTGTGGAAGTTGAATCGCCAATCATGATAGGCACAACCACTGCAAGTGGGTGGTCTAAGCACGAAAGAGAGGTCAAAATAATTCATTTCAATGAAAGGGAACATTTTGCAAACTCAATTTGACAGTTTTTTAATTTGAAAAATTACCAAACTTAATAAGAGTGGTTGACGCAATTTCTAATTCTAACTTCTAAAGTAAGTTTAAATTATTTGTTGCAATCAAATTTTCAATTGCAATAAAGAAGAAGGTGAGGTAGCAAAGTTTCTTATACCTTCTTCTTCTCCTCCCTCTCTCTTACTCCAATTGTGAACTTAACCCTATAACTAAGAAATGTTAAATAATACAAACCTTAAACCTTATAAGAAATTTAATCTCCATGGTTTAAAAAGTTGCAATTCAATTCCTTATGTTTTAAGGTTATTGAAATAATAACCTCACATAGCACACAAGAGGGTTAGTGAGGGTTAATAGCAATTGAGCCAAAAGTCAAAATTTCTACCAATTTCATAGAAATTTCGTGGGAGGAGTTTAAACTTTATCCTCTTTTTAGGTGGCCTAATTTCTTTCTTCGGTTGTTGCCAAACTTCCCAAGTGTTTTGTCATATAAATTTATCTTTGGTCAATTTTAAGATTGATCAATGGAAAGAAAATAAATGAACACTTTTAAATCTAAATTAGAACTTTTTAAGCCATAAGAACTAAATTGAAAGAAAAAAACACTCAAACAATGTTTAGCCAAAATTATATAAACACAATCATAATCCTCTTCTAGTCGCTAATTTCAAAGTCAAAGTCAAATGACATGACTCGATGGTTAGAAATGCAAAAACAGAACGTGTTATGTTTCACATAACATGAAACTGAAAGGAAATGACAAGTCAACCAGTCAAGAGGGGCCTTTATACTCATCTCTCTCATCAGCCAAAAGCACTTTTTTTCACAAAACCAAGAGTTGGAGGACACAGAAGGCAGGCAGGGAAAGAAAGCAATGAATGAGAACCAACTACATCATCAGGCATTTACAAGAAATGTTGCCATGGCCCCCTCTCTAGAAGAAGGTACATGAATGTTGTTATCTAATTTTGAGTCACTCATGAGAACCAGAATTTCCTACCATCTATGAAACACTCCCAACTTCTATGACCGACACCACCAATGGATCTTTTATTGCTTCTTGTTTCATGAATTCAAGTAAAAAGAATGGGTTCATTCAATTCTCTGGCAAGATCTTAGGTCTAATAATGCAGAGTCAGCAGATACCTGTCTTCTCTTGTCCTGTTAAGCTGGTATCCGTTCTAGTTGCAGTATTTGTGTTCTCAGGCTGAATTCCTTAACCTGGAAAAAATGATTTTTTTTTTTTCGTGTGAGACAGAAGAACACAGGAGAGAGGGAGGGAGAGAAAGAGAGAGGAGACAAAATGGATACCTGCATGGATGTCACTGTAGACAATAGATCATTGCACTGATCAAGCAATGCACGCTCATGTGCATTAACATCTGCAAGTTTTGATACCACAGAGTTCACATCTCCAACCTATCATCATCAATAAGAGATCTTTTTAAGGCATTATTATCACGGGGGTGGTGAAACAGAAGAAAACTTAAAGTCACCAGTCTGCTGCTTGTTCTTGTTGATATCAATAAATGAGCAAAATTGTGGTATTTGTACCTTAAAACTAATTATAAAGGACGACGCCAAAAGAAAATCCAACTGGAAGTACAAAATTGAAAAGATGAATGTAGAAACAACAAACTTAAGGATGGTGCGTGGGATTGTAACCTTTGATAGCCATAAGCTTAAGGATGGTGCCATTGATTGCATCACATCAACTGCTGAACAAATAGCATCGTTGACATCCTGAACTTCCGCCTGTGATGAAAAGATAAATAAATAAACAAAGAATGAAGAAAAAGTTCGATGATATACATCCATACACAAGACACCCCACCTTTGCTCCATCATCAACCGGCAAGCGGAGGGTTCTAGCTTCCAAAGCTTCTGTTACGCCTGACAACGAGCTGGAGAAGTCTTGATCCAAAAGATCCAACTCGTCCAAATATATCATCTACATTTGTCAAACACAATAATTACTGAAGTCTAAGCAAAGATCATTGTCAAGAAAACAATCTAATGCAAATTCATGCAGCATTTTATGTGTGATATCATAAAAGAAAACTTATGAACCTAAATAATTTTCATACAGATATAGATGCACACACGGAGAGTTCAGAAGAACTCATCTCTAGATAATTTTCAAGCATAACAGGACAAACAAAAAGAGAGAAAAATGCATCCGCATTTCTTACTTGAGACTTGAGGATAAAGGCCAGCTTCAGTTTGTGCTGTAGTAATTGTAACTCGTGTCTTTTGGCTAAAACAGATTCATGCAGTTTCGAAATACCATTCCATGCACTATAGAGGTTTCTCTGACATAAGGCACAATTAAACAATATGAGCACTTTGTACTCCTAAATTCAAATACCATAGTTACATATTTGAAGAGTCAGAAAGAACATATAAAGGAGAACAAATGAGAAAGAATGATATACTGGAAGGCATTGCCAATAAAAGATCAGTTAAGAAAAACCAACAAGCTTACGTTATCCCAACAAATAAATTTCATAGCGAAATGATTATTTGAGTTGAAAAGAAGATCATCTTCTCTCTTTGCAACATCCAAATATAAATTGGAGGTTGAAGAGCACCAATTTTATAGTTGATGATGATCCAAACAAGATAATTCATCGTATTGTTTAGTCGAGGCAATATAATTAGGCTAGATAAATGGTTAATTGAAATTAGGACACAGGAGGACATGATCAACAACTATTTTCAAAAGAGAGAGCAGAGAAACTGCCCACTTCCAGGAATCTTACCTCTGCATTCAGACTCTGTACAGAAGAGGTGATATCTGCTCTAGCATTCACAAAACGCCACTGTAAAAGCCTATTGTACACTATCTTCAATGAATGTGCATCAACCATCCGGCTATCCCCAATTTTCCCCTTTCGGACATCGGTAGCAAAATTCAAAGTTGATGGCGTGCTGCTCCAGTTATTACTGAACCCATTTGTCACTGAGCATCTCATACGAGATGGGCTTCCTTTTGACGGTGACGATATGGATGACGTTAAAAGCTTACTAGGGGATGCAGGACGAATCGGAACTCGAACAGGGGATGACTGCTCCATGTTATTAGCAACCTGGCGCGGAGATGATGCTGGACTATCAATTGAATGCTTCTTGGGAATGTTTATCTTCGAAGGGACTGAAATTTTTGCCCCAACGTTCTTAGATAATGGAGAACCCGGCTCTGGCTGGCGTCGCAACCGATTGTTAGTCTCCTGCCAAACTCTTGCGGGTACCACAACGACTCGAGGTCCACGCGGCCCTTTTCCGCCACCACCCTCCTGCGTTCCCGAATTACTACCAGAAGACACACTCTCAGAATCAGAAGCAACAGGATCAGACACTACGTCTAAACTATTATCTGAAGTTCCTTCAGCAAGAGGCTCTGCGGCCTTCTCCAATTCTATATGTCCAGAATCAGAACTAAGTCTCCCATCAAATGAAGACCTGTCTTCGACAAACGAATTCTGCAGTGCTCTAACTACGTTTCCAGAACCACCGGCAACCTTCTTCCGTTCATCCATACAATCCAAACTCCTGCTCATACAATTCGCCTGCCGGTGACTACCGTGCCACCGCTGCTGATCTACTGGCTTCATATTCTCAGTCTGATCGCCGCCGCCGCCGCCACCTCCTCTTGTTGGTGTGGTTGTTTTTCTCTGTTCTGGAGTACCCTTTCGAATACCAGGAGTCGGCGCGGGCTTTGCCTTACTTACCTGCAAAGGGAACGATTCGCCTTGGAAAGAAACCGATAGGCTCCTAGTCGAATTGAATAACAGCTTCTGAGCCGCCGACATCTCACCCCTACCACTACCATGTCCGAATCTGAAATCCAATGAATTAGGATGCGAAGTCCCTCTCTGCGTCCTCTCGACGGATTCGGACCGTCTAAACGACGGCATCGGAGTGAGAACAGTGGCTGAAGTAGACATTCCAGAAACCGAAGGGGACGGGCATCGTCTCAGAATCGACGAAGAAGAAGAGGAAGTGGAAGACGACAAGTACCGAGAAGTAACCTCCCGGGATTTGGGGCGTCGAGCTGCGACGCCATTGTCGGGATCAGAAGGTAAAAGAGGCGGCCTCGTAGGGTTTTGAGAGTGAGGCACTCTCTGAGTCTGAGCCACGGATTTAGGATTCACCGTCGTCGATACAGCGGCAACCATGATTTAGGTTTAAAATAACCAATCCCCGTCCTGAAACCCTAATTTTTTGAGAATGCGTCGAGAGATCACCCCAACATGAAACCAAACAAAAAACCATCCACTTCCCGGAACAAATAAGAATGATCTCAACCAATTCCAGACGAATCTGAAGCGGAGGACTGAAATGTTTGCTGGCGAACAGCCAAACTGAGTTTTTAAGAAAATGACCGTTAGAGTTTCGCCGGCGACAATGAGATACAGAGAGAGATGTTGGGCAAAGAAGATTTGGGAGAAGCGCAACGGTCATTGACGTCACTGTTATTTTTCTTCTTTTTTTTTTTTTTTTCTTTGGGTGGAAGCATTATTATAATCATAAAGATTTGAAAAAGTAGAGGGAAGGTTTAGTGACTACTCGCGAGTGTACGAATTGAAAGAGTACTCGCGCGAAATAGGATGCTACGTGTGGGAATTGGTGGTCCCAGAGCTGGGTTTTGAATTGGAGCGAGTATAGACTATAGATGGTGTATTGAACGCGTGGAAACGGGTGATGAAAAAAGACGTTAAAGAGAAGAGACTGATTCCAGTGAACGTTGGAATTGTGGGATGACGTGGATCCTAATCCCCCCACGTAGAGACGATTGTGAAGAGGGCATCCAAAGAAAATTTCCAAAATATTTAGGGCAAAATAATAGCGTTTTTTTTTTCTTTTTTAATACTGAGATTTCTACTTAATTAGCTTAAATTTAAGGATTATGTACACCAATATCAATTACTAACTGCAAAAAAAAATTACAACGATTCCACAAATTCTATATTGTTTTGCTTTTACTAAATTTAAAGAGGATTTTAGTTTATGAATTTATCATCTAAAAAAACCAGGTTACAAATGATGAACCTAAAAATAAAGAATAGTAATTGAAGTTCAAATAAAATTGTTGTTTGCAACATTTAATTAAAATTGTTAAAAAGTTCAGATGTTTGCCTTCTCACCATATGATTCAACCAAAATTGATCAAATAAATACGCCATGCTTGCATTTCATTAATGGTTGTTTAATTATCTGTATAAACTAAAAAGAAAAATTCGAAAAAAAAATTCAAGACCATGCTCATCAAGATATCTAAGGCATATAAATTCACATACAAAAAAAAGCATATAAATTCATTGCTAGTTCTGTATGAATCTGACACATCGCCATTAAAATTACATAATCAAACAAACAGCAAATGCACTGCAGGCCGTCACGCGAGTTGAGATAAGTCCTTAAATTTGGGCTTCTCTTTTGTGTAGCAGCAAATACTGTGCTTGTGAATTATAGGAGCATTCAGAAGTGACATTTAAAAGAGGCTGTCATATTTAAAGTGACCTGTAGGTTAAAGGCAACCAGAAGTAATTACTGGTGCAAAAGAGCAGTCACGTTTATAGCTACATAATCAGATTGAATCATTTGAAAATCATTTGGATTACACAAAATGTATAAATGAAACATTTGAATCATATTTCAAATGTCTCCTAATCCAATCATACTTACCAACATTGTACATATTTGCAGAATAATCGTTTAATCTAATCTAAAGAAAGCCAGCCCAGTAGAAGAGTTGAATGTGCTTTACTTACCACCATGGAAGCCCCTTTTAACCTGCTGCTTCATCAGGGTTGTTGCCAAACTAGACAGTCGAACAAAAGAATCGATTCTGAAAACAAAAGGCAGCGTCTTCAAATCTACTACTGCTTCAATTAATGTCAACACCTTTTAAGCTTGCCATGTATGTCAGATAAATGGTCCATATATATGCAAATGAACTGTTCGTCAATGGCTGCAAAATCAATGTCCCAAAACTGAATAAGAGTTCTTGTTGTGTAGTTGCAAAATGAGCAAACAACCACGTAGAGCGATCAAAACGAAGATTAGATTGTGGCATCTTGTATCTGATATGGGATTCCTTTTTTATGTTTCTTAGTGATGAGAACATACCTGTAGATGAACGGGGACGAATTTGTATGTAAGAAAATCACAGACTGGCCAAAACATGAGTCCATTTACCAATGTTGGAAGCAAATCGCGCTTTAATCTGGCAGCAATCTCACTGCCACTTTCACCTGAATTTGGAAATAATGCATTCAGAATTGAATTTCATAACAAACATATGCGCAATATTAGAATGTAAAGTTGTAAGTAATATCATAGATGGATTCTGTGAATCATGTGGATTATAGGACCCAAGTCATAAACCTACTCTGAAATTACTTTGAGAAAATAGCGGTTGGCTTTCTGGAAGGTAACATATACTTGAGTATGTAAAAGCCAGAGAGGGCCAAATACCGACTGCAACTGGGAGACTATCAATTTCGGCACAAAAGACCCAGAATGATCATATAATTAAAAACCTACTTAATCCACGCTTTATAAACATTTCCCATGAGGAGTGGAAGCTGAAATTGAAAAATAAAATAAAAGAGACCAAACTTATTCAGTTTCAGTCTATTTAAGCAACAGATGTTGGTCGGTTTGCTTTTATAATATTCAAAGACAAAGAATTAGTCAGTTATTTCATTTTGATTGGTTTCGATTGATTCTATTTTCCAAAAAGTCCTGTCATGCCAGTTTTTAATTTTTCTTCAACTAATACGCCTGCTTGGCATTGGACCTATTGGTTTAAGCTGATGCCAAAGAGACCAATTGGTCCAAGAAAAACTGAAAACTGGCACAGAAACTAGCTTCTAGGACAATGGACCCAAGTTGAACCAATCCACCCCTAATTCTCCAATGGGAGTCCATAAAATCCCAGAACTTCATCATCAATAAATTATGAAATTGATGAAGCCAGGTAACTGTCATCAAAAGTCTCCCGCCATAGCAAGAAAAAGGTAACAAATACTTGCACACTAATTTCAGCAAGAAAGACTGAGGCCCATAATTAGCAGACAGATGAGAACCTTCCTTAATCCATACGTCACAATTGTGCAAAAAAGAGGATCCAAAAATCCCACAAAACACTCCATCAAAATCATCTAATGATGAAGTTGACGAAGTGTGGTGGTCATCAAAGCCCGCCAACTTTGGCAAGACATTGAACGATTATGTAACATTCTACGACTTCCACTTTCTGATTACCTTGCAAAGATGCATTATAGGAGAAGAAAACAGAGGTAATAGTAGGTCCATACACAGCCTGCCCCAGAAAAATCTTCTTGAAAGTTGACAGCATATCTCGCTTTGGTAAGATCGTAGACATAAAATTAAACCACATATGCTGGGATGGACCTAATATCAATAACCCATATGCAGCCATCCGTGTTGTCCTTATCAAGTCAAAAGAGCCAGGAGATGGCAATGTAATCATCTGAAAAAAAAATTATGCAAACCAAATAATCAGGAGACTAAATGAAATGTTGTGTTTCTATCTCGATGATGGGTGTAATAAGTGAACCAAATTTTTCAACGGCCATGAAATACAAAAGAACAAGCAATTAAGAAAATACAGAAACGATCCAAAAGAAGACGTATACATTCTTGTTAAGCTATCCTTTCAGAGCGGAAAGGTTACATTCTAACATACTTCAAAATAATTCTTTATTTGCACATAATTTACAAGTGCAGCAAACCAGAAAGCAACAAATGAGATTAACCAAGTTACAGATCCTAATTTTTCAACACAAACCATCGCAAAAATGAATCAGCTGCAAACACGAGGCAATGAGAGACAATTACATCTGCCCATCCCTGTACTATCTACAGTATATATAGCATAAAGCTAGGCAGAAGCTGTTTAAATGTCTTTTTGTCTAACTAAATTGTGTCTTAAGTACCACAAAACAAAAACTTAAGGCTTGTATACAACTTAAGCTGCCCCAAACTGTTATATACATCAATAAAATGTAACCACTCAAGATTCCAAGCACAAATATAGCAACGACCGAACACCATTACTGGCTTATTTTCGTCAAGTTTGGCTTCTACGTTTAAATGGTTGTAAAAGGGCTCCAATTTTTTGTAGAAGAAAATATTCTACAAACTTTAAGATGCATCTATACAATTAAATAAACAAAAAATACCTCCACAGGTGCAGTACCTACGTCAATGCATTTTATTCCCAATCCACTTCAAACTACGAGCCATTAAAGAACAAATTGCAGCACTCTATCATCTCCATTCTCCACTACAATTTAGAGGGACTTTACATAATAATCATATACTATTTATCATCTACAAGAGAGTCAGCATCTTCTCATAATGTTTACGAATGTAATTCACGAACTGTTCCATGGATAACAAAATAGCTTTTGAGATAAGGCGTAAATGAATTGCAAACAAACATAAAATCCATCTTCTACCTGAGAGGTTAGATCAGCAGCCGCATAAATGAGCGAAGAAGTAATACTTTTAGTGATAAACGGCTGGGTGTCGAGTTTCCTCAAGTACCATCCGATAAATCCAGTCCCTGCTTTCGAGAAAGAGGACGCGGAAGAGAATGGATGCCGGGTAGATGGTGAGATAGATGGGCAAGAAATTCTGTTTCCACTGATTCTGAAACCCGTTGGAGATGGCTTGAAACTAAAATACGCCCTCCATTGAATCTTGGCAGTGACGGAAGCTTTGGTGTTCACATTAATATGTGCAACGATCAACCGTGGGTCGGCCGGCCGCAGAATAAAGCCACAACGTCGACGCAAACTATTCATCGAATTACGCGAGTTTTTGCGATTCTTTCTTCTTCCTCAGCGAATGCAGGAGCTTCCCCTCAAACTTTCAGAGTGCGAAAACGAACTCGACGTCAGCCATCAACAAGAGAGATTCACGCCTGTAAATTGGAAGCAAAAAACAGAATATTCAAGGGCAGGCCAACTTCGGCCGAAAGAATTTATTGGGCTCAATTCGAGCCCAAAAATATCTATTTTGAGCCTGGCCCAATTTCCCTTTCTCCACCTATATGTGGCCCATGATTTCTGATGGAGCCTCAATTGATGTTGTAAGAAATGAAAGAACATGATTGTCATGTAAAATATAAATTATAGAATGGTGTTCCTAAGTGTATTTTGGAATTGTCATGGATATTGTTTATTAATTTTTTATTATAAATTAAAATGTTAATGTGAGATATATGAAAATATATATATATATATATATATATATATATATTAAAAATAAATAAAGTGGTGGGATCCACCAAAATGAGATAATGGTAGTATCGTTTAAATTAATCAATTAATAAGAATGATCCTCACTTTTAGCTCGAGTCACACAAAATAAATATTATTATTGATAAATTTAGTAAATAATGATAATAAAAACAATTATCTGGAATACCATTCAAAAATCATTTTTACTTTATTAATTTAGCAAATGACGAAGACAAAAATGATTTTCATTTATCCTCAAGTGAAGAAGATTAAAAAAGATAATGAGCATATTTAAAATATCAATCTCTTTTTGTCAATTTTAAAGCTTTGGTTCAAACTATGTTTGCTTACTATACGTTAAAAATATAACATGAACTAAAAATAAAAATTATAACATATTAATTATAATCAAATCTTGAAGCTTTTATATTCAATATACCGCATGCCATACTATATTTATTTCCTTAAAACTGTGGAATGAATATTCTTCTAAAATATCAATAAATATTTAACTAATATCTCATTTTCCAGTTGTTCAGTATTAATTCAGTCATGTCAATCAACTGTCAGGGGAAAAAAAAATCAAATGTCAATCAAAATCAATTTATTTAATTAAAGTTGATGATGACGAAAGATAAATAGTAGCTTATTCTTAAATTTATAACGTTTAGTCAATAAAAAAAACTGTATTACTATTTAAAATTTAATTGAAATATTCCTCAACCCAATCTATTCCCCATTTTTGTCAATTTTGATTAAAACATAACTCTATGATGAAAAAATTAGGAATTTAAATTTTCATCGCGTCGTTGAATAAAAAAAAATATATCTTTCCTTTTTATTCTGTGAAGTCCTTTCTTTTTGTAAATTTGTTTATTTAAATATTATTCAATATTAATTTATTATTGATTTAATTTTTATAGATAAATTATAGCATAATTTAATGGAAAAATCACCACTCATTTGTAATATTTTTAAAGTTATTTCGATCCATTCCAGCTAAAATAGATTTTATATCAAATATAAAAATTATTTGTGACGAACGAAAATGGTGAAATGTGAACAGATGTACCTCTTACTCAAAATAAAATATTATTCAATTGTCTATTCATTCTCCTCTTACCATCCAAAAATATATATATTATTCAATTGTCTATTTATTCCCCTCTTACCATCCAAAATAATAATTTTTTTTTTTAGTTCAGTTCATCAGTATGCTTCCAGTTACAATCAGATTTTAATGCTAATTACCCAAACATAATATATTTTTTCGTTTAAATTATAAATTCGAACAAAAAAAAGTTCCCTTCATTTACTTTGAAGGATGGGTTTAAATTTTAAATAAATGCCAATAAATTTTGAAATTTTCAAGTTTATACATTCTAAACTCAACAAGTGGATCAATTATACAAATCGATCAGGTGAAAGACATATAGTCGTAACTTAAGAAGTCATGAGTTTTAATCCTCACCTCACATGTTAAACTCAAAAAAAGAAAAAAAGATCAATTAAACATAAAACTTAAATACAATATTGAAAGTTTACAAGTCTAAGAGACTTATTAGACACAATATTAAAAGTTTAGTCACGTGCGAATATAACATTGAAAGTTCATTTTCTCAAATAATAAAAAATAATAATAAAATAAAAATTGAAAGTTCATTTATAAGCTTATAATTTAGCAAGCTATTCTTTTAATGTTACAAATTAAATGGTTAAAATAAAGTATGAATCATAAAATAAAAACATTTTATTACATCGTAGAGGTTAACGATTCAATCTTTCAACATTGTAATCATTGAACTAAAAAGAATATACATGTATAAAATAATCGTTATAGAGAGAGAGAGAGCATACTACAACAGATAAAATATTTCTTTTAGTACAAAGCAAGAAAGAAAGACTAAATGAAAGTGTGAATAAGGTTAGAGTTATCCTCGTGAATCTCGCACATCACCCGTGGTGGATATTCTTCTAATCACATTTTTGAAAAGAGATTCCTTCGAGCATGGGTGGCTAGAGCGCTAGTGACCTTGTTTTGTGAAGGTCTAATGAGAGCGAAGTCGGGCACATCACTATGTTGACACACAACCTCATGATATCATCAAAAATTAGTTGCACTTCAGAATCATATCTCACATCTCTATGTATAAGTTTCCACACCACTTGCAGACCAGTTTATGCCCAAATGGGATAAATACCTGCCTCAATGGCTAGAGTGATCCCCTCCTGGAGGGCCATGACCTCGGCAACCTCCACCAGTTTAGAAAGATATCTAAATCGTCCCGCTACTAAAAAGACCTCGACATCTACATCTCTGATTATGATTCCAAAACCTACATGTCCATCTATATATGTTGCGTTTGAGTTGAGTTTATAGTCTTGGGGCTATGGGAACCTCCACATTTCGGCATTGAACATTTCACCATTTTTCAGCATATCACATTGACGCGGAGATTGAATTGTCATGACATTTCAATCTTCCACCTCTCTATATTTGAACTAAAAAACAATAAATTTTGTCACAATTTTATATTTTTTTCAAATATAAGTAGGGTAAAGATTGTAATTTTTTAAAAGTTTGTGGTTAAAATCATAACACTTATTTAAGATGATTGAGCTATGATTTGATGTATTGAAAGTGGATGTTAAAGATTGGTTTTTTCCCCAAAACAAAGAAAAGTGATACTTTTACCCAAAGTTTAATTGTGGAAGAAAGGAGCAAAAAGAAGAAAGTCATGGGTTTGTTTTGGTTTAGTCGTTTCTTGTTTATTGATTAGTTTGGGAAGGGGGCGGCTGGTTCCTAGTCTCTGTCTCCCTCAGATTTATTGATCACCGCCACCGTTCGGTCTTCACCGACGATTACTTGCCGATCAAGCTTCGTAGCTCTCCCACTCTTCCACCCATGTCCAGGTCTCGAGTTTACGCCGATGTCAATGTTCACCGCCCCAGAGAGTACTGGGATTACGAATCTCTCGCCGTGCAATGGGGGTGAGTCGCGTCAATTATTCTTCCGTTACTTCTTTTAATTCAATCCTTGTTGTGTTGTGGCGTTCTGTTTCTCCTCCTTGTATTCGATCTAGGGTTCGATTTGCTTGTTGGGATCCTTTAATTTTTAGCTTCTTGCCCATCTTTCTTTATTTTATTGGAAATGTCTGGTGGATCGTTGCTTGGTGTTCGACCGGTGCGTTGTTGATGTTGTTTTGGACCGCGAGGAGGTCAGCTGTGAGTTCTTCGTAAATTCGATTGAAAAAATGTAGCTGGATTTGTTTTGTTTTTTATTTTTAAGTAAGAAATGAAGATGTTGGAGACGAAGAAAGAATGTACTGAAGGCAGGAAGGAAGGTTAGGGATCAATCCCAAGCTTGGTTTGAAGAGATTATGAAAACCAGCTAATCGAAAGCTGAAGAGGAAGAATGTTAAAAAATTGTTTACATTTTTTTTCTTTTGTGGAAGCAATTGTCTAATTTGATCTGTTATTACCTTATTTCTTGGAGTGGACTTTAGCTCGAGGATGAGCCTTTGTATATATTTTATATTTCAGGTACTAAACCTTCCAATCATCTGAGCATCTAATATGAAATTTTCGATGTTTTATTTCTTGAAGTTATTGGCGTCTTCATAAAATGTGGAAGAAATTAAGTTATGTTATGACGTGACGTGAGTCTACGGAAATTTGGCATGACCATATATCTTTATGATGTTGCAATGCATGCCATCTGTAGTCTTTTATGAAATAGCTGAATTCCTAGTGCTTCATGTAGTTTCCGCTGATAACTCACCGACAGGGAAGAGAAAACTTTAGTTACGGACTTACAGTTCAGAGCAATTTTTCCTGATAGCGACGATTACACTGATAATGAAAGGGGGAAGAGATGATCTTAAATTGCTATGTCATTTTTCTTTTATAACTTATCTTTTGATTACTGCTTTTTTCTGTTTTCTTTATAAGACCTTGCTACTAATAGTTTTACAGTGATATTCTACTTTTTTATTTAATTTTTATGAAAACAGCGGTCAAGATGATTATGAAGTTGTCCGGAAAGTTGGAAGAGGAAAGTACAGTGAGGTATTTGAAGGTATAAATATCACCAACAATGAAAAATGCATTATCAAGATTCTCAAGCCTGTCAAGAAGAAGAAGGTGAGTATAATCATTTTTCTGTACTATATAATGTCTTTGGATAGACATTATGTATATGCATAGAATGTTCTTTCTGTATCATATTTGTTAAATTCTTCATATTTTAGTATCTTCCTGCTAGTTTGCTTTAAAACCAGTATGTGTTGGAGATGTTGTGCATGTGCATCCTGAAGAAATTAAGTTTAGGAAGCGCGTAGTCTTATTTGTCAGAATGAAACAAATAGAATAGTGTTTTATGCCTGGGTGTCTCAATCAGGCTGTCTTTCATGTTGGGAAAATCAGTGGTGGAGCTTCTACATTTATTAATTTGTACATTCATGTTATATTTAGATCTATCTTGGGGCAATTTTTTTGATAGGATTTGCATGAATATATATCAGTCTATGCATAGATCACCATCAAATTCTGCGTTCCTCATATGTGCCATTCATATGGCATGTACTCATATTTTTCCTGCAGTACTGCTGTAAACCAGTTTTCCCATAATTCGATGTCCATTTCTCTAATACAATGCTGTTATCATGTGCCAATACAGATAAAGAGGGAGATAAAAATATTACAGAATCTTTGTGGCGGTCCAAATATTGTGAAACTTCTGGATATTGTCAGAGATCAGCACTCAAAAACCCCTAGCTTAATCTTCGAATATGTGAACAGTACAGATTTCAAAATTTTGTACCCTACGCTGACTGATTATGACATACGCTACTATATATATGAGCTCTTGAAGGTTTTTTCCTGTCTTATCACTTCTTGATATGCTCGTCAAAAATTTTCCTTTTTCTTCTGTCTTCCAAAGAATTTGTGAGTTCGAAAGGTTAATAGAAAAACAAAAATAGCTGAGTCCTTTTCTAGAAAAGAATAGAATTATAAATGATATGAATTTAAGCAATCATTCACAAAATTTTTCTGCTTTCAAAGTCATATCATAGTATGATGCATTGCCGTTTAGATTTTCTATTTCCTCCTGTGACATTGCCTGGAGTTCATGTTCTTCTCTCGCTCTCCCTCTCCCCTCTCTTCTTTTCCAATTTTCAAGCGTACTTTTGCTAGTGGCACAGCGAACAAACACGCATACTTGTAAACGAGCAAATGGACTTGTTTATAATAAGAAGAAAAGAATGATTGAAGTATGTGGGCTTAGATAGTACTCATAATGGGATTGTTACTAAACAAATAAACATCAGTTCCAAATTCATTCGAGTCTTGGCTTGGCTGTGAAGGTTGTAAATTTATATGGTGTTTTAATGCCTTTATCTTGCTTTTGATGTTGGCATTGTGCTAGTGCAGGCATTGGATTACTGTCATTCACAGGGCATAATGCATAGAGATGTAAAGCCTCACAATGTTATGATTGACCATGAACTACGAAAACTTCGTTTGATTGATTGGGGTCTTGCTGAGTTCTACCATCCCGGAAAAGAATACAATGTCCGAGTAGCATCTAGGTAAGTGAATTGTTCTTTAATTTGTTTATTTAACTATTCATTTGGTGTATCTATGGTTTCTGCCTATAGTTTCAGATTGTGAAGTGGGAAGAATAAATTTCTATATCAGTAAATTCATTTGAAAGTTAACTTGATAGATTTAGCTGATGATATTGTCAGGTATTTCAAAGGGCCAGAACTTCTTGTAGATTTACAAGACTATGACTATTCCTTGGACATGTGGAGCCTGGGTTGTATGTTTGCTGGAATGGTGAGGATTGGGGCTACCGAGGCCTTACTAAATTTTACTCTTTTTTTCATGGTCATGTAAATGGTGTGACAAATAGCTTCTACCACAATGACCTTGCTCAAGGCCCTTTTCTCTTTTTTGCAGATTTTCCGGAAGGAACCGTTCTTTTACGGTCATGACAATCATGACCAACTTGTCAAAATTGCTAAGGTACTTGACCGTCTTTTTTTCAATGTTGGTTGAATATTTTAACTTTCATATGCGACTTTGTGTCGTTGACTTTATTTATAACGAAAAACAAGTGTTACTCAGGTTTTGGGGACAGATGAGTTGAATGCATATCTGAACAAATATCAACTGGTTCTTGATCCACAACTTGAAGCACTTGTTGGAAGGTCTCTCTCTTTTTCATTGACTAGTTTTAAGCTTCAAAGAAACTCTACATACACCTTGCTTTCATAACCATTAGATATGAAAAATAGCAAAATTTAATGTTATAATTAAATTAATGCAGATGATTATTTTTTTTCTTGTGTTATTGAATAGGATTCATCAATCATTGGAAATGATTGGCTGTTTGCTGTTTCTTTAAGTATAAAATTGAGCATGGAAACCCGTTATGAATTCAGCCATTTTCTTCAATACATGCCGCCACTGTTCAACATCTTCATACGACTCCATAACTCTCAAATTGCATAAAATGGAGAAAAAAAATTGTCCTAGCATAGTTCCAGAAAGTGAGAAAATGATAAAAAAAATGCATATTTTCATCACGATATGATCAATCTTCTCCTAGACTCCGCATGAATATGCTTTCCATTCATTCATCTTCCATCATTGGTTATATAAAATTTGTCTTACCATGATTTATATTTCAGGCATAGCCGTAAGCCATGGTCAAGATTTATCAATGTTGATAATCAGCATCTTATATCCTCTGAGGTCAGTTATGTTTTTGAGCTAATGGACTACTACTGTAAGTTTCTTATTTATATTTACTTTGTTTTTTTCATTTCATTTGTGGTTGTCTTTCACTACACAGGCTATTGATTTTCTAGATAAACTTCTCCGATATGACCATCAAGATAGGCTCACTGCAAGAGAAGCAATGGTATCTAACAACTTCTATTCTATTTAAGTTTAGCTTTTCACTTGTTTCCATTATAGTTTTCTTCATCATTCTCTTTGCTGGTTAAGGTGCATCTTGTCCTTCTGGTTAACTTCCTGATTTGAAAGAAATACAGCATGCCACTCTAGAATTCAATTATTATTGTGTTTTTTTATCCTTGTTAATACCCATAAGGATGTTTAGCTCATAGAAATTACTTAAGAATAGGAAAGAGGACTTTCTCGGATTCATAAAAGTTTGGGGGAGGGGGGGGTTCAAACTTGGCCAATAATTTATGAAGCCATGAAATTGGCCAAAAGTTTGCTCTAAACATAAACTTGGTTCTAATAATCGGTTACACAAACTTAACTCATCATCAGTAATTGGTCTGGGAACTGAAATTCTGCTTTCTATGACATTCTAGTGGCAGGTTTTTCTTCAGGTCTGACAGATTTCCTAATTTTTTTGATATTCTTTGCAGTCTCATCCGTATTTCTTCCAGGTAAGAACTGCCGAGAACAGCAGGCTTCGAACACAATAACGCACCCCCCTCCTTGTAGAAGTTAAATTTTAGTAGCACTTTTACTTGCTCCTTGTGGCGTTATAGGTTCTCTTTTCCCACCCACCTTCTTGGTTAGCTCATACAGTTGTTTGCCACTTCAGTGAGTGTTCTGTAATATTGTCATTCTTCTACTTCTCCACTGTATATTTTCCCTCTTTTTTAAGAGGTTTTACTATGAAAATTACAACTTTCGTTGCTACCCTTGCTCTTCTCTCTCTCTCTCTCTCTCTCTCTTTTTATTTATTCCATTCTTCTTGTTTAACCCAATCAGTTTCTGCTTATTTATTCTGCCCAAAAATAGGAATTATTCTGATTTTTTGTCCTGGGAGAAAGAGTGGTTCACAATAACTCTCTTTGGTTTAACCGTTCTTGATCTTATGGGATTGATATTCAATTCAAAATATCCGTCTAACCTCTCTTTCTTAAGTTATGTTTAACATAAATTTACCAAAAGTTATTGATAAGTTATGTCTATTTACTAGAGATCGGATTTTCACCAAAACAATAGTTAAATATGACTTTGAAGTGTGGACCTTCGAAAAAGGTTAAAGGATTATATAGAGTTTATTAGGGTTGTAATTAAATTTTTTTAAAGCTTATGGATTAAATAGACAAAACCATCAAAGTTTTAAATTCAATTAACTTTGAAGAGTCACTATTGATAAAAGTGGGAATTTTTTGTTTTTCACCCTCAAAAGCAAGTGTGATATACAAAATAAAGAGTTTGTATCTCTATAGAAATCTGAATTTGAATTATTTCAAACTATTAATTTTGAAATTATACAAATTAAAAATGGTAAATCATATTGTTTAATGTGAATAGAGGTTATGGAAAATTCAAACTTCTAAAATTCATTCATTTTCATCCTTCAATACTAGAAGTTTAGACTTTAAAAACTCAAATTTTCCATAAACCTTAATCTATTTAGACTTGTCCCTTGAAAAGTTTTTTTTTTTTTTCTTTTCTTTTTTAGTCTAAGAGACAGTCGAGGGACAACATCAATAAAATTTGATTTATTTAAACTAAGAATTTGTCTCTTGCAAGGAAAAAAAATGTCCATAAAGAGGGGAAAGTCGCATCATGAATGAGGAGACCCCCTTTATTCTCCAACAGCCCATTGTTAATTTATCTTTTATAAAGTTGCACTTTTTTAGAAAATAATTATACCCACATGACTCTACAAAATAATAATAATAATAATAAAAAATTTAATCTAATTTTGTAGCTATGTTAGAAAAATTACAATATATATATGTATATATATTTCAAATAAGATAAAAAAAAATATCTTAAGCATCAACTAATTCTACAAACGCTTAATACTTAAAAAAAAAATAAAATCATATACTTACACATATACTATAAATTTTAAGTATTTTTCTTTTTCTATTAATTTTTTTAGTATTACAATTAAAACAAGAGACAGAAATTAAAAAGAAAATGACTAAAACTTCAATTAATTAAACTATGTTTAAGTTGACAATTTTTTCGTGTATTAAATTATTACTAAATGAATAAAATATCTCATTCAACCTACAATATGTCGTAGTCAACCTGAGCATAGCTTAATTGATTCATGTATAACTCTTCGACCAAAAGATTGTAAGTTCGAATCTCTACCCCACATGTTAAACTTTAAAAAAAAAAAAAAAATCTACAATATGTCGTATTTTTAGTGTGATTATTTGAAAGTTGGTTAGTTTATATATCAATTAACAACTTGATATATAGGCTCTATCCTTGTATATATCAATTATAAAGAAGCAAATGAGTCAATAATTGAGGAGGTTGGCTCTAAGTGAAGGGCATTAAACTTAGATTGGTTGTCATTTGTCAATTCAAAAGGGAAATTAATGCCATTAAGCCAAGCAAAACAATGAATTGATCCAACTTTATACAACTGTTATTGAATTATTTCATTTGGGACTGTGACATTTGAGCAACTCTTTAAGCCCCTCTGAACTCTCTTGTCTCTTTCATTATTATACAAAACAAGACCAGGAGTCTCATCCTTGGTCAATAATTAAATCATGCAACATTTTTTTTTTTTTTTTCATTTTATGTTATTAAAATATTGGGGAATACTTTATCTTGATTTTTTTTCTTCTTTGAAAATATCTTTAAATTGTTTTAAATACAAAGGGTATATCAATAATTTGATGCTGTACTGGCCTGTTTGTATATAGAGGGATAGTTACAAATTGTATCCGTGAGGTTTCTTTATTTTCAAAATCATATTCCTGTGTTTTAAAAAATGTCATAAAATATAAAATTCATACTCTTATATTAAATTCACAATTTAATAAATATTGATTTTTTTAAAAAAAAAAGTTTAACAATCCAATGGGGGAGGTTAAGTTATGCTAACTGATAAGGCATGAAAATGCCAATATACGTGGACAGACATGAGAGCGCCACGTGTATAAGTAGGCCACGGTCTTAGCCGAGGCCAAAG
>JAOANK020000033.1:937113-957939 GCA_026257165.2 Telfairia occidentalis | reverse complement strand
TTATATTGTTGGGACACAAACTTAGGAATTGGAAAATAGACACCTTTATTAGCTAATGGCAAAATGAGTGTCCCACCCACCATAATTGATTAAAGATTTGGCCAAATATTTCAGTGGCCACCAATCACTCTGCCCAAAGTGGGCTTCTGTTGCTCTAAAAGTGGAGGGGTCTATTAAATTTGACTAAACACAACTAAAGAGTTCACACCTACTTTATATAATATTACTTATTATTACGGTCCCATTTATATTTTGTTCCTATAGATATATACATCCAATATCCCATTTACAAACGTACTTCAACACATCAATGCCCCCAACAATAAATTTAATTGGTTAAAACATATATATACGTTAAAAGACCAAAAATTCGAATCTCTTCTCATGTTAAGCTGAGAAGAACCATCCCTGCATTAAAAATCTCTTTTACAAATTATTAACGTTAGATCTTCTTTCTTTTATTTCTACTAGCTAGAAACACGTGCGATGCCCGTAAAAACGTGTAGTTTTAAACTAAAGTAAAAAATAATAGTATTTTTTTTTAATAATTGAGACCGATATACAACACACTTATTAATTGACAAAAAAAAGGAGTTTGATTTAGAAGAAATTTTATTGTTGACATTATAAAAGGCAGTGATGTGAAATGATAGTGTCTATTGGTACAAAAACTTTTCAACATAAACTTGGACTCACTGTACAAACACATCTTAACAGATACCTTCGTGTCTTGTAGAAAATAAGTATGTATTACAAAATTGAGGACAAAAATTCTCTCAACAGACACCTCGACCAAATAGTCCTGTTCCGTAGAAGTTTGAAGGACAAAATAGGTATATACTAAAAAATTTAGGACAAAATTG
This sequence comes from Telfairia occidentalis, assembly GCA_026257165.2. Lineage (NCBI taxonomy): Eukaryota > Viridiplantae > Streptophyta > Magnoliopsida > Cucurbitales > Cucurbitaceae > Telfairia > Telfairia occidentalis. Next base: position 957,076 of record JAOANK020000033.1, on the reverse strand, counting down.
GAAGACACAATTTTTCCTCCCATGCCCCCTTTTAATATAGTCTAGATAATAATAAATTTTATAAAAAATAAATCACACGAGAAACTAAATAGGAACTCAATATTATTTGAACTTTAAGAACTTAATAAACTTGTACCGCTAAGGTCTATTCTGTTTTTAAAAAATAAAATTTAATTTTTGTCATTAAATTTTAGTATTGTATATCATCATGTTCGAAATTACATGTATAAAGTACACTATCAAATTAAAAAAAAAAAAAAAAAAAGAAAAAAAAAGATGATCTTAGATTTATGTTAAATCTTATTTAATACAAAACAAGAAAGAAAGAAAAAAAGACGCAAATTTCGATAAACCTTAGAATTATTGATGTTTTCTTTCCACACGAAGGTGGACATGATTGGAATGGACCCACCAATTTAGAGCTCAGCTAGAAACTATTTAGCTCAAGGCTCTTCTCCTCCAAAAACAAGAGAAGCATAATTGTTCTTCTGCTTCCACATAGAATGAAGATGAAGATGAAGATGCAAACTTGCAGACTCTCACAGTTATTTCTTCTGTTTTTTATTGTATCCTATTCCTACTCATGTGTAAGAGCAGAAAAGAATCAGCAGTTGAAGAAGAAGACTTACATAATTCACATGGACAGAACCAACATGCCACAAGCCTTCGATGATCATTTCCAGTGGTATGATTCTTCTTTGAAGTCAGTTTCTGATTCCGCCCAAATGCTTTATTCCTACAACACAGTGATTCATGGCTTCTCCACAAGACTGACTGTGGAGGAGGCTGCGTTAATAGCAAAGCGAGAAGGAACTCTTGCTGTCATACCTGAAGTGAAATACGAGCTCCATACCACTCGAACGCCTGAGTTTCTTGGACTTGGGAAGAGTGACTCGTTCTTCCCTGCATCGGAGAAGGTGGGCGAAGTGATCGTCGGAGTTCTCGACACAGGTGTATGGCCTGAATTGGAGAGTTTCAATGATGCAGGGCTTGGACCAGTGCCCACGAGCTGGAAAGGGGAGTGTGAAGTTGGTAAGAGCTTCAACTCATCAAGTTGTAACAGGAAATTGATCGGAGCCAGATACTTCTCAAACGGCTATGAAGCGGCATTTGGCCCAATTGACGAATCCCAGGAGTCAAAGTCGCCAAGGGACGACGACGGCCACGGAACCCACACTTCAACGACTGCTGCTGGATCCACAGTGAACGGAGCCAGCCTCTTCGGCTTCGCTGCAGGGACTGCAAGAGGAATGGCGGCTGGAGCTCGAGTTGCAACATATAAGGTATGTTGGCTTGGAGGGTGTTTCGGCTCTGACATTTTAGCTGCAATCGACAAGGGTGTTGAAGATGGTGTCAATATTCTATCCGTGTCGCTTGGGGGAATGTCCCCTGAATACTACAAAGACAATGTCGCCATTGCAGCCTTCTCTGCTGCGGCTCAAGGAGTTTTTGTGTCATGTTCTGCTGGTAATGGTGGCCCATCATCAGGTACCTTGTCAAACGCGGCACCGTGGATAACCACCGTCGGCGCCGGAACTTTGGACAGAGACTTTCCAGTATATATTACTCTTGGAAATGGGAAGAAGTTCACCGGTGAATCGCTCTACAGTGGAAAACCCCTGCCGGACTCTTTAATACCAATTGTATATGCCGGCAATGCGAGTAATTCAACCAGTGGTAGCCTTTGCCTGACCAGTACTCTGAATCCGGCGAAGGTGGCCGGAAAAATAGTCGTATGTGACAGAGGAGGAAACTCTCGAGTCCAGAAGGGGGTGGTGGTGAAAGAGGCCGGTGGTGCAGGGATGATTCTGGCCAACACAGAAACTTACGGGGAAGAACAATTAGCCGATGCACATCTCTTACCCACGGCGGCTGTTGGCCAGAAAACCGGCGACGCAATAAAGAGCTACATCTCCTCCGACGCGAATCCAACAGCAACAATCAGCATCGGCACCACAAGGTTGGGGGTTCAGCCATCGCCGGTGGTGGCCGCATTCAGTTCTCGAGGCCCTAATCTTCTCACTCCGCATATTCTCAAACCCGATCTGATAGCACCGGGAGTGAACATTCTGGCCGGGTGGACCGGCGCTGCGGGACCAACTGGTGTAGTCAGCGATAAGCGACGTGTGGCTTTCAACATCGTCTCCGGCACATCAATGTCTTGCCCTCACATTAGTGGATTGGCCGCTCTAGTAAAAGCCGCTCATCCAGATTGGAGCTCGGCCGCCATTAGGTCTGCCCTAATGACCACAGCATACTCAACATACAAAAATGGCGAAGCAATTCAAGACGTATCCAGCGGATTACCATCGACGCCGTTTGATATCGGAGCTGGACATGTCAATCCAGTGGCCGCCCTCGATCCCGGCCTCGTCTACGATACCACCACCGACGATTACATCGCCTTCCTCTGTGCCCTAAACTACACCTCACCTGAAATTAAAATAATCGCCAAGAGAGACATCACCTGCAGTGGAAGCAAGGAGTACAGATTAGAAGATCTGAACTACCCATCTTTTGCAGTTCCATTGGAAACCCCTTCCACTCGAGGAGGCGGAGACGCCGCACCGACCACCGTAAAATACACAAGGACACTAACCAACAAGGGGGCCTCGTCGACGTATAAGGTCTCTGTGACGTCGAAAAGTCCATCGGTGAAGATTGTGGTTGAGCCGGAATCTCTGAGTTTTGCAGAGGCAAATGAGCAGAAGAGCTATTCAGTTACTTTCACTGCTTCTCCAATGCCGTCGGGTACGGAAAGCTTTGCTCGACTGGAATGGTCAGATGGGAAACATATTGTGGGTAGCCCCATCGCTTTCACTTGGACTTAGACAAAGAATAATCTCTGCAAAAAGACTGATACTTCCATGGAAGTGAACTCCGTCTCCTTCATCCAGTTAACTTATCCTGCAATCTATTGGTATTGTATTTGCCTGTCCTCGCCAACATCGGAGGACTTATTCAAGTGTACCTTTTAACCAGATCATAGTCATGGGAAAGGATAAAAAAGGAACAAACAAACAAACAAGGGTGGAAAATAATTGTACAGAATTCTAGTGGATTTGGCTTTGTTTCAAGTTTTTAACATCAATCTGGAAGAATTCCCATTTAAAATCTTCTTCTAATTGTTTGCAATCCTTATTTGTGACTAAAAATTTGATTATCGACAACGCAGCAAGTTCACCAATTTTTTCAATTTCAACTTATCCACAGCAACTGTGGAGAGCTCTGCTAACATGTTAAAAAGCTTACCAATAAGGTGTCCATCTCAATAGATGGAAAATTGGAAATCAAAATAGACGACTAGACTTGTTCTGTTTCCTTCTTTTCATCTCATTTCGAAGGTTGAAAACTGTCGTAACATGAAGTTTACAGTCAATTGCCTTAAATTTCATCAACCATCCCGACAAGAAAACAACTAATCAGGTTGATGCTTTTCTGGAAATAGTATTCATGATCGAGATTCTTCAAATAAATATCCAAGTGTAACTTCAATCAGTTATGACATTCAAAAACATTTACACCCTCGGGAAATTAAGTATCATACCTGCCTTTTGAGGTGACTCGTTGAATATATTGTGCCACTTTTTAATTAGCCCCCAGAGTAAGCAAGTAGGCAGTAAATTTATGTATCTGTATGTGTGTAGGTTCCTGGAATTTAAGTTCCAAATGCTTTAATTGAAGAATTATAGCAAACTTCCCAATAGAAAATAAGACTTCTTAGCTTCTATTTCCTTGGGTTTGAATGTCCAATATGAAACCTTCGGCCATTACAGTCATGGTCATAATCAGAATGGTTTCAAAACTTGAAAGATTGCATTTCATTGTGATTTAGAAGATAAGCGCAAGGGAAATCAACGCATTGTCCTCGTCAGACCAACTTTTGGAGCAAACTAATTCAAAAATTATATTCGGCACAAAGGCACAAGGGTTATAGATAGAACATTGATTCCTTCGAATTCTCCAGGGTACAACATATGGAAGTAAATGGTAAGAAGAGTTCATTCAGGGTCTTGTATAGACTGAGAAACGGGAAGGTAATATGTATCAAGTTGCCAATATTTGTGCTGTATCCCTTTCCAGACTTCTTCCTCCAAACAATCCTTGACTGGTAAGGGAATAAATTGGGTGGAGTAGCCCAAATTTTCTAGTTCAAGAGAAACTATATTACAATAAACAACATGGAAAAATGCATTACCTCCACAAAGACCATTAAAGAATGAGTAGATTCCACCAGGCTTTAACAATTTAGGAAGATGTTGATGGAACTCTCTCAAGTCTTCGTAATATTCTCCATATGTGTCAAAGAAAATACCTGACCAGCAGAAGCAAACACATCAACTTACAACACCAAAACAAAACGAGGGAGCGCGAACAAATTCTAAAGATTAACTACTACATGCTTCAAATGACGACTGCATCTTTGTGGCAAACAGTTCGACATGTCTTAGGAACTTAAGTAACTAATTACAATTGACCAAAAATGTCTCTCTTACAAAAAAGGAATCTAGAGACTCTCCAAACAGACATAAGGCACAAACAAAAGAGACATATACAGACATGTTAAGGACATATTTATTGAAATTTACATTTTTGATAATATTTTCATACACTTCAAGGATTTTGAAATTAAATATATGTTTTAGTTTATGATATTTACATTTGAAAGACAAACTGTAAAAAAATGATGAAATTTGCAATCATTCAAGAAGAAAGAAGAAATTAATAGCTCATTTCTAATGATGCAATATTTATAACAAAATATGTGAAAAGCATCTGAAACCAAGTAAACGTTTTTCTAAATGACTCAACATATAATAAAAAGGAAGCTAAAATTCATTATGATAAAACGTGTATAAAGGATGGGCATATGCACAATGAAAAGGATGACACGTGGATAGCAATGCAAGCCTAGATGACTTCGAAATTTCTAGAAAGATAGGCAAAATATATGGAAGTTATTCTTCATAAAGCTAGATGAACTCATACAAGTATATTTATCCAACGACCTGAAATGACTCGTTCTTTGGCTAAGTTGAATAAACTCATGAAATTAAGTTCAAACTTGTTTGCACTAAAGAAAAACATGGAGCATTATTATGAGGATGGAATTGGATAAAAGATTACAGTTACTGACTCACCGTCATAAGAATCAAGTTGAGGAAGGACATCCTGCCAACGACCAAATACAATCTTAACATTGTTCTTATCAGCCCAACCAGTTTCAACCATGCGTTTATAAACCTCTGGGTGAGCCTCAACAATTGTATGTATAGTGGGGGAATATTGTTGAATGGCCGTATCCACTAGACCCATTCCAAATCCAATGTTCAGTATGTGACCACCACCCATGCAAACAGCCTTAGCATGAGCTTCCATCAATGGTTTTTCCCAAGCCATCATGATAGCTTTGCTTTCAGAATCCATCACCTTATCTTCACTAAAAGTAACTCTATCTTCCAAGTAATCCTCATTACAGACACCGTTCTGGCTACCTTTCCTAGCAATGGTTCCAAGAACTAACTCGGCTTGAATCCCTTTCACATTAAAGTAAAGTTAAAAGAAAACCAAGTCTGATATAAATCAGAATTTCAAACAATTAGAAGCTGTAATTCTAGTTAGTTTTCTACTCTAAACCAATTTCACCTTTTGTGGCTAGCAACAAGCAACATTTAGGCAAGAACTAATCACGAATTTGTGCGTTAAATTAATTCGAAATGTTCAATCTACCATGTAGTTACACAGAACACAAGCAGTAAAACAACTAAACAAATTCTCTAGTTTAGAATTAGGTGAAAGTTTGAGGAGAGAAAGAGGATAACAATCCGCGTACGTACCAGCATTAAGAAGAATCTGGAAGACCTCCTGGTGACCAGCCTCCAACGCAAAATCCCCAGCAGAGAGATTGGAAGGAGAGAGGGCATTCCATGGCGCACCAGTTTCTAGAAGGGCCTTAACAACCTCGGCATGGCCATGCTTGGCCGCGTGCATAAGAGGGGTAAGGCCCTCAGCGTCAAAAACAGTAACATCGGCTCCGGAGTCAATAAGAGCTCTGAGATTTACGGCGTCGCCGCTCCGCGCCGCCAGGCACAGTTGCTCGCACTCGTCCATGTTCGCTTCTGCCTGCTGTGGCTCAGTCTGCAGACTCTGCACCCAGTAATCGTCGGCTGTAATATTGCCTTCCACTCGGAGATTTAGATTCAGGGGTGGCTCTGATGTCACCAATCGAGCGCTAAAGGCCCGTTACAGAGGGCCCTAGAGTTTGGGCTTTTGGCCCACTATACTAAACAGACTCTTATAGGCCCCATGGTTATATTAGTTGGATCTCTTAAAACGGGTTGCGAAATCGCCATCTGAGGAAGATGGAACATCGTCATCAAATTTTGGTTCGATTGCATTGCACCACCGCCATGCCCTAATTCATTACAGGGAGCTTGTTTGTTAGTTTCTAATGATAGTCATTAATATACTGTTAACTTTGAAAAAATTAAAGAATAAATTTTAATTAATTCTACATTTATGATAACTTGTGTCTCAGAGTAAATTGATTTTTCAAAACAAACAAACAAACTATTTAGATTGATTTTCAACTATTTTGTACTGAAATAGACTCACAAATATTATGAATTCAAACGTATCTATGGTCTTGATATATTTGAGAACACAACATAGTTGGTAATGAAAGAGATTAAAAGGCTACTCATAAATTCAGATGTATTGAAGATAACCCTTATCCATCAAAACCATAACGAGACAGCAAACTTCTTAATCACGCATGCTCAGATGAATCAGACAACACACGTTTGGATCGGCTGAACATTATTCGTCTACCGTTTAATTTGTTTGGTTGCTTTTCATGTACTCAAACAAAAACAAAAATCCGTTTTTTTGAAAGACACAATTTTGTGGTAAATTATTGTTTAGTGAAATTATTTTAGGTGGATATTTCTTTTCTTTTTTTAATCTTTCCAAATAAATACTTGTATACTAAATTGAAAAAGCCTAAAAAGACTAGAAAAATGCCCGTTCAGGAACAAATTTATTTTTAAATTTGTTTGTCTGTTTTTAAAAACTTAAAAAGTTAAGCTCTGTTTTTTGTTCCCTTTTTCTTTTCCTAATATATTTCAGAAATTAATGAAATTACGACGAATATTATGTTTCTCATTTTTTTTTAAAGAAAAAAAAACCCAAAAATATACCAACTTGATTTTTAAGAACAAAAACTCCAAAACAAAATTGTTAGAGCCAAAATGGATCAATTCAACTTAGAAAATTAGATTTTCACAAATTGTTTCATTTTATCTATCAGTCAGAACTTTGTATTGAAATATTTAGTTTACCAATTTTTTTTTTTTTTGAAGTAAATTTAGTTTAAGATTTTAATAGGTCAAAATTTTTCACGTAAATTAGAAAATTTGAATCTGTTAAAAGATATGTTATACGAACCAACCCACCAAATTAACAGCATAAAGATAAACAAACCTTTGTAACAATGTGGGGTTGTTCATTTTGGTGAGCTACACAAGCACAAAATAACCAATATCATGAATATGATACAAGTTGTTTAGAAGTTTTTGAATTGAAATTTGAAAGCAAATGAGTTGATTTTGATCATTTGGGAGTACAAAACGGCGTCGACCCGAGGAACATACCAGGATCCATCTTCGCGGCTGTTTCGATTGAATAACAAGCAACAAGATGGGCTTTGAAAACTCCAGTTCCGTCGCCGACGCGTTTCGTTGAGAATCATGCGGCCAAAACGACGCCATTAATTCCCCCTGTCTCCTTTTTTACGCCCTTCTCTCCCTGATTCCTCCTCTGCATTATTCTTATCCGAACTGTTTCTAGTGTCTACTGCGTGTCAGATTCGAGGAATTTGTTTGCTAGGGCTGGGGTTTTCGTTTGCCTTCATAATAATCGTATAACTTTCTTTCTTTCCCTTTCTCTTTTATTTTTGATTTATTATTGGGAAGGTGTTCTTGTGACAAGGAATATGGCTTCGAGTTTTGATCGGTGGGAAAAGGACCCCTTTTTCTCAGCCGCCGAGGAAGTTCAAGAATCTGCCGATAGGTACCCTTTTTCTTCACAAATGATTCCTACCTGGGTTTTCTTTTTCTTTCTTTTATTCACGAGAAGGATGTGGAGGAACCCAAAATTATACGTGCTTTGTTCTTTGTTTTTGGCTTTCTGGTGTTTGTCCTTTGTTCGTTTGCCAGATTTAGATTTGTGTCCGGAAAATGAATGTGCTCTGTAATCAATTGATCGGATAGTTATGGCCCCCGTCTTTGTTGTTTATGTATCTCAGAATGGAATCGACGTATAGAACGTGGGTACATGCCTCGAAAGATGCCTCCAGCATTTGGAACTGTGATGAGCTCGGTAGGGATTTACGCACTGCTCTTGGCACCACCAAATGGCAGGTGATCTCACCCCTCATTACCGTCCTACCCCAGAAGCATCCCCTCTGCGTTTCATATGTTTGACTTCCTTAGCTTGGGTTGAGGCACATCTCCCCTCATTAATCTGTGTGTTAGCATCTTTCATATTCAATTGATTGCCCTCTTACTTTTGCTGAAATAGCTATAAATTGTGTTGCCAACGCAGTTAGAGGAGTTTGAACGAGCTGTGAAAACAAGTTATATTAATGGCACACATGAAGATGCGAGGGATAGGCACCGGGAATTTATTGTAGCAATCGAGGATCAGATTTTAAAGACTCAAAGTTCATTACAAGATCTTTCTCAATCAAAGGGAAAATCCTCACAGCCTTGGATGCGGCTGGATGAAGGTGAAAGCAACGAACTTGCGTTGTTTCTTTCTGGACCTTCAACAGGTGAAGACAAAACTGTTGTTAACAATGTTGTTAGTGACAATGAAACCCTACAAGCAATGGACGAAGGATCAGCACCAGCTTGTTCGAGTAATTCTCTGCAATCAGTTGAGCAGGGTTCTCATGACTATAGGGAGGAAAAGTCCCATGGACACAGGAGGACAGCTAGTGCCAGTCCCGATATTGGTTCCTGGAAGATTGCAATTTCTGGGGTTGATTTCCAACAAGGTTCTCTAAATGGACAATCCCAACTTGTACGAAAGATCCCAAGTTTTTCTGGGTTTTTAAGTACTGTAGAGTCTGCATCAAAATTCAAGTGGCCAAACAATGGTTTTAGGAAGTTGAAAGTAGTAGATAGGAATCAAGAAACCAATTCGATGTTGTTGCAATCCCCTCAATCAGCTAGGGTACGCATTTTGTCAATTGTTAGTTATTATGTCAATCAGTTTTACTTTCTATAATTATGAGCTAGATGTCTTGGTCTCCTTACTAGATTAAGGTTTCTGTTCTTCCCCATGTAGGGTATAATTGCTGGATATGAAAGAAGTAAGAGTTGCTTAGATAGTTGTGATGAATTTTACGATAAGCAACTCTATGGCTGGTATGGATCTATTCAAAGACAGTTTCAGAGGTCTCTATATCAAATGCAGTATAGTAGGCCTGTTCAAGTGACATTCTCAACGATTCTCGTTCTCTTGATTGGTAAGCTTTTCTTTTATCTGTCAGACTTTCTTCTTCTTGGCATAATTTTTTAATCTTATATTTGTGTCTCAAGAAGAAATTTCTGTGTATGTTAGAATGTTGAACTATGATTTGATTCATTCTTTATTTTCTAAATGCCGTTTAATTAAGTTGTATCTTTGAGTTTCTTTGTGTCAAAGTGCTGGAGTATGTGCACATATGAACGTGCGTATAGCTTTATTTTTCTAATTTCTAACTTGTTTCCTGTGTTTCATCATTATCATAGTCTTTTGGATAAGAAGCATATAAAATATAACTTAATTTTATAAGTTAAATGCATGAATAAGTAATAATATATTTTGTCTATCCATTGAGCATCTCCTTATAAAATGACTGATTTTCGTGTAAAGAGAAATTGAGGGTAAGATTTGCTTTGCGCACACCTTATTTTATTCAATTTAGTATCAACGCTCTTATTTATTACCTTACCTTTATAGATCCTCTTTTATTATAAGCGAAAACAGTTTGATTGGTTTTCTGTGAGCTCTGATAACATTTCCTGGGGCTAATTGGGCATTTGGCACTTGAATACTCTCAACTGAGGGAAATTTGCTGGGAATACTAATAGGGATTTGTTGGAATATGAGCAGTGGCGTACATGTAATTACTTGAGAAGTTTGTAGATGATCTAATTTATATTGAACCGATGAAAGAAACTATAAGTTTTCAAATACTTTGAGAGGATTGAACTCTCCTCAAAACTAGGACGTCTGCTCACTCTTCTTATCAAAAAATGTCCGCTCACTCTATTTTTTACTCAACTCTAACAAACAAACTTCTCATGTAATGACAAATATATTACTGTTAATATCCTCGACGTACCCCTAGTAACCCTAATGGATTAGCCCATCCATATCTCCAAAATTTAACTCTGTTGCCTTTCCCAATTCTAGAGGAAGCTTCTCTTCAAAAGATCAGCGATGGAGTAAATCTACATCCATAGGCTCTTGACACTACACATTGCGCTGATTTTGGGGAACCAGTCTCTATCATCTTTGCGATAAAGTACAGCAGGGGTGCTGGGTGCAAAATGAAATCCACCAAAATCAACTTCGGGCAGTTGGTTTTATACAAGTTTGGTTGGTTTCAGTTTTACCAAATTATAGAAACTGAAATATCAGCTGTTTATTTTATTGGTTTTGAAACTGTTACACTGACCGACCGAATGATTGCCCGTCCGTAGTGTTAATTTTTTCAATCCTTCAGTGAGTAAATCATTAAAAGATCTAAAGAAAGAAAAATAAAATGACACCCCTTGTCTTTACAGATAGAATCAAGTTCAGGTCCTCCTTCTCAGCCCACCCACTTTATTTTACAATCATAGATCTCACTCTCTTCAATTTCCACTCGTGAGTGTCTGAAGCACAAAATCTGCAGCAATAATAGTAAGCTTGATTTATGTTCGTGCTTTGTGTTGCACTGTTGCTCAATTGCAATTGTCATTAGAGGATCCACACCATCAGATGATAAATTTCCCCAGGGCCAAACGATTATCATAATTAGTCGGTAATGCATCCTTCCCTTACCCTTTCTGCTACAACGTTTTTGGCAGAGTGGATTTTGTTAGCTCGCAGTTTTTTGTTTTTCATGGTGAGGATGTGGCTCCAGGTGGTAGAATTTATTGGGTTTCCGTTCAATTGTTTTCTGTAGAAAAGTTATAAAAACATTCTATTCTAGGATAGTGGTTAAATGAACCATTATCGATCATCATCCATCATCCATTGTCCTCCACTTGGTTTTGGTTGGTGTTGTTATAACCGAGTGTCACAAGGAGTTGTCGCCCTGAGAGAGAATCTCCACAGTCACTTTGAGTTGTAAAGTTTTGTTCCTATTGACATTGTTTTGCCAAACCAAGACCCCAACATTCATTGGACCTTAAAACTTCAGACCATTTGATGACAGATGCGATCCAAGTTTTAGATCAATTTCTTCCTTGATAAAGTCCCTCAAGAGGTTATCAATCTTCCTCTAGAAGGGACCTTCACAGCCACTTAAAGGAGTTAACACAGGCAAAGATTGGTAGGTCATCTGAGGTTTTTGCATCTCACTGTTAGGAAGTTCCCATCTAGAATCCCAGTTCTGTTGTGCATTCTTTGCTTAAATAGTTAGCGGGTAGATGGAATTTGTGTAGTTGGCAGCTTCATTTCCAGTGCAATTTTTTTTGAAGTTCAACATGGTGGTGAGGATTCGAACCCACGACCTCTCGATTGAGGAGATATACCTTAACCAATTGAGCTGTGCTCAGTTTGGCGTTGCACCAATATCCAGCTTCGATTGTGACATTATGTGTAATTCGTTCTATTTCCATAGTGAAGCGCTTCCATTGAGACTTGTGATGGGCAACAGACTTTATCTTAGAAGTCGTCGCGTGTTGCCATTGTTGTGTAGGGTGGCAGTTTGTCTCTGTTTTCTCATACATCATATTCAAATATTGCTCTAGTTCTGTAAAATGGTTGAGAAGAGGGGTTTTTTTTTTCTTTTCTGTTTTGCTTTTGGAGACATTTTTTCTCAGCAGGAGCTTAGAGACTTACTGTCTGTTTCTTTCATTCTGCAGTTTTGGTTGTCCTTCGTGTGCTCTGAGAAGCCATTTTTCTTCACCAACTTCTTTTAGTGTTATGGGAGTAAGAAAGTGGAGGGCAATGGATGATGATATCGCCATAATCGGGATGTCATTGTTTTACAGCAGAGGTACTTCGTGCTTCTTGTAACATTAAATATTTCTATGATGTATGTAGCCATAGTTGAAAGATGATTCAGTCACTGTTCTTGTGGTACTTAAGTACGTGTATTATTTTCCCCGACGTACGAAATATGGGTCCAATGGGTCCTTTCTTGGTGCCGCTAACCTATTTTATTTTTAAATAGTAATTCAGAAGAAAGAAGTGTACTAATTACATGTCCATGGTGAAGATCAACGAAATTAAAAAAAAAAAAAAAGTGAAAAATAAGGTTGATCTTTGATATAATTGACATCATTGAAAGCGAGATTTAATTTAAAAGTTTAAGTATTAAACTTGTTATTTAACTTGAATACTAATAATAATTTTTAACTTATTTATTAATTTAAATATTTTTATCTTTTTATTTTTATGATTCGTTTAGAAATATCTTACTTTTACATCTCCTTGAAAATTTAGATCTTCACATTTTTGTCTACTTTAATATTTAAAACTTTGATACTAATATATAAAATATTACATTTAATTCTTTAATTGTTGAGTCATGATCTAGTTTGGCAATGAGACGTTACTATGGGTGCATGTGAAAGACATTTAAATTATAGTAGATGACCGCCATTTTTTAAAAAAACTATTTCTAACTATTATTAAGCAAATCCAAGGTAGTTTTAAGTTTTAACCAAAACTTGAAAAACATTTATGAAAATCCAAAAGTATATGGCATCATTTTCACATGCAAAGCTTGTTCCTATAATTAGCATAGGTTAAATTCATAAAAGTTTCCATCTTTCCACATTAAAATTAGGCCAAATACCCAACCAAATACAATTCACTGAAACCTGCGACTCATAGAGGCAGCCAACAGCCTTTATTTGTTATAATACACAGAGCATAGAGCAGTAAACAAACAGAAACAGTCTTGTAATGAAAGGATACTGAATTGGAAGAGGAACATTAAAAGTTTATGATTCATTCAATTTCAAGGCACTATCTTGTAGCCTTTCATCTTGTCAATCCAAGTAACGAAGGATTTTGTTGAGTTCCTGAATCCCAAAAACCCATGTTCTTTACTCTTGTTCATACTGGCCAAAGCACCTTCAACACTCAGCATAAAATCCACAAACCACCATATTCCCACCTCCTCAAACTTTGTGGGTTGCAGCTGATTCTCCTTCACGATCTCTTCCCACACTCCCTCTTTGTCCTTCATCATCTCCACCATTTTCATCCTCTCCCCTTCCTCGTCAAACCCATATTCCTCGATCCCAAACTGCTCCGCCAACACCTTCCATAAGTGCTTCCACTTGAACACATCCCCATTGTTGCAATTGAACGCTTCATTTTTGGCATACGGATCCACCGCCATCCAAATGTGGTGCTCTGCAATCAAATCCGCGTCGGTCGCCATTGTAAGCCCTTCCCAAGCCCCTTTCGTCCCGGGGAATTTCAGGGGCTGCCCTTCGTGCTTGCAAATGGCTGCGTACACGCAAAGGCTTCCCACAATGTTCATCGTGCTGTATGGGGAGAATCCGAAAATGCAATTCGGCCGAGTCACCGACCAACTCAGCCCTTCCTTCTTCGCGATTTCTTCAACTAGTATATCCTCTTGGGTGTAGTAGAAATTTGGGGCTTCTAATCGAGGTAAATCCTCTGTGAATGGAGGTTCGTGGGCTTGAATTTTGCCGAACGTCTCGAAGGATCCGACGTAGTGCTTGGCCCCGGTCTGCAGGCAGACGTGGCGGAGATTTGGGGCGTTGGGTATCACCGATTGGAGGACGTTGCGGAGCATTATGCCGTTGGCCTCGCAATTTTCGAGCTCGGTGGATCGGTGGGAACAGGTGACATAGAAGATGTGGGTGAGGTCGGAGAGAGGGGAAAGTTTGAGTTGGGCGTCGTGGGTGTCGGAGACGTCGCATTGGATGTAATGGATGGGGTGATCGGCGTTCCAAATTGGGCGGGGACGGCGAGCCACGCCGTAGACCTTCCATGGGCCGCCGGGAGTGTCGGCGAGAGGGAGGATTTCGGCTAGACTGTTGCCGACGATGCCTGTGACGCCGACGATGAGGGCCACGTTTTGGTAACTTCTGAGTGCTTCCTCTTCATCAGTACCGAATTTCTTCTGCAAAACAAAACAAAAGGATCGTCAATGAAGGAGTATATATGAATCAATGGAAGGTGGGCATATTTTTGTCGTTGTCTCAGAGTCTCACCCTGGCGGCGCCAATTGCTCCGGCCCACCACCAGCTCATCTTGAACAATAACAGGCGGAGGAGGATGAAGAAGAGGGGAAAATGGAAGGACAGTGGGGATTACGTTGAGAGAAATGGGCTGGAAATGGAGAGACAAAGCCCAATTGTTGAGGCTACAATTGGATTTGGGGCCCAAATTCCTAATGCGGAAGGGCCTCAAAGCTAAGCTCTACCCTTGATAAAGGGACCATCTTGAATTTCCTGACCTTGGGTTCCGGAAATAGCCATTTGTTTTTGGAAATATTCAAAAGTTTTGGATTTTCTTTTTTGAAGTGCTTTTGGAATGCCCAAAATTATTTTTGTCATGAAAAAATTTAGATGATCAATTTAAATATTAGGCATATGACAAAATGATTTTGGACATACTAAAATCACTCTCAGACACACCCTTATTTAATTTAAATGTTCTATTAACTTTCGTTAGATAAAATGAAAGAAGAGAGGGACAACATATTTGGGGGGAAATGGTCAATTTTAACCTTGAACTTTGACATGTGTCTTAAATTAAAAAGTACTCTTAGACATTTCATTACTAACTTGTACAAGTGTCGCAAAATACCTCGCATAATCTCTAATTTTTTGGAGCCCCACTCTTCTACAAACCATTTGTTTGCTCTCTATTTAAAGAGATGTATTACATCAAGTAAACACAAGAGGGAAAGAATTTATTAGGCTCCATTTCTTTCTCAAACTACTTGTCCTTGAATTTTTCCTTAAATATGTGTATTAATAATGGTCACTCTTAATCTTAAATTTTGATAAATGTTGCAATCTTCACTTTGAATTTTAAAAAAAGTAATCTCACGAGCATCCAATAAATTATAAAAACATATATTTTGTATGAAATTGATGGGATGCAAACAAAACAACTAAAGCTGATTTTGTATTAAAGTTTGGATTTTGAATTCTAAAACTTGGATCCACATGCACATTATTTGAAAACAGAATTTCAAGGCATTCTTAATCTGGATGACTTCTAATTCAGCCAAGTTTGGTTTTAGATCAAATTCTTTATTCTGCTTTTGGCTGTTCTTAAAAATTCTTATATAAATATTTACATTTAGTATTTGTTTTTAAACTTGTAAATTTTATTTAATACAAAGTTTGCGTTGTGGAAAATACGGTTAATTATCGTTGAGTGTTGAAACCAACAAGACTGAATATAAATGTGCTAAAATTAATCTTACTCAGTGTAAGGAAAACTTTCTGTAAATTGTTCACGTACCACTTTAAATTTCGTTGTCCTTCTCTCCTTGTGTGTAAATCTCTGCTCTCCGAGTTCATCTCTTTCGTTTTCTTTTCCCTTTCTTCTGTTTCTTCTCCAAACACATTCTTGATTGAGTTCTCCGTGTTTGCATGCTATTTTGGGTGTACTTGAGACCTGGGAGAGAGGTGTAAATTAAAGTTAAGTCTCGTTTACTTCCCTTCAATCGGAATGAAAATCTTATTCCTTTGATGTTGTTTACTAGGAGTCGTGTGAAATCGAAATCAGAAACTTATTCATGTTGTTTACTTTCATCTGGAATTAGAATCAGATAAATGATGGTTACAAAATAACCTTTTGTATTTCTAATTAATTAAAAAGGTATGACAATTATTAAGGAGAGAGAGAGAGGTAAATTGTGTAAAATAATTAATTAATATGGTATGGGCTCCACGAAATGGGGAATGAAAATGAGATTGATCACCTTTTTAGAGGGAATGAAATTGCCCATTTTTTGGGAGAGTAATTCCCAAATTTGAGGTGGGTCCCGTTTGATTCTCATTCAACACCATCAAAGAGAATGAAAATTTTTATTCTCATTCTTTGATTCCGATTGAAGGAAAGTAAAACGGAACTTAGTGTGTATTAGAAGTGTGACCAAAATTCCATATTGGCTAGACAAGAAGAAGATCATAAATATATAAGTGATGGACAACATCTCTATTGGTGTGAGACTTTTTGGGTAAAACCAAAAGCAAAGTCATAAAGGCATGCCCAAAGTGGACAATATTGGAGTCCATAATAATTGATCATCTATACTATATTAAAAGGGGCATAGATAAGAGTTTTTACCTTTCAATTTTTCATTAAGATGTATGGATAGATATGTCCTTTCACACAAAATCATATCTAACGTTTGAGTATTTAAAAATTCTTTTTAAAATATATACCCATTTTGCCTTTCAAACTTCTATGAGGCGCAATTGTTCAGGTTAAGGTATCCGTACGGACAAATAAGTCATTTTATAATCGTTATAATCTTTTATATTACTTATTCTATATTTTTCTTATAATATTTTAATTTCAATTGTTATCGAATAATACAATTTTAATAAATAGTTTATTGTATTTTAAACCATAATTATTTGCAAAGTTCAGAATTTTGTTTATTTTTTATCTTTACATTCAAGTGAATAATATCAACAATAACATTTTTTTCTAAATCAATCTCCTTCTTTATGAATTGATGAGTTTTTTGTATATCGATCTTAATTATAAAAAATATTATTGATTTTTACTTTAGATTAAAACTAGTAGATAATTAAGACTACACATTTCTACCTTCATCCACGTGATTCTAGCTACTAAATTAGAAACTATTCAATCTTTTTATATACATTTTTAACAAAACCATAATGGTAAAACAAAAACTCTCTCAACTTAGACATATTTTCCATCATTTAAACACTTCAAAAAAAAAAAAAACCACAATTAATTAATCGTACAGAAGTATAATTTGCATTAAATGTTGATGCATGATTGTAAAATAATTCAATTTTAATATCAAAATTGATTTTTTTTCTTCTAATTTCGTAATGTAAAAAGGCGGGGGGAGGGGGAATCCATTGTTTTTTATACGTTTGATAATATTTTCGTTCTTGATTTTCTAATTTCTTCTTTAAACTTATCCAATTTTCTAATAATCTACTTTTTTTTATTCTTGCAACTAGTAATAGAAATGTTTGCCTTGATTTACTGATTCAGATAGATTATTAGCTAATTTTAGTAATCATTCTTCTTAGGATTTAAGAGTTCATGTTTCTTCAAAATGTTACTTCTTAGATATTAAATTATAATTGCCATAAATTGGTAGAAGAATAAGCTCTTTCTATATCTATATTATACTAATGAATTTGTTATATTATTTATAAAACTTATTATCTTCAATTCTTCTTTATTCTTTATTCTCATATGTATCAATATTATATACTTTATCACATTGTATCCACTTATCAATTGACAGTTTGGAAGACAAATTAATGATTCTGATAGCTAAGAATGTGAATCCCTCGGTTTACTTCTTGTCTCTTAGAGGGGTTTGGTAATTTGCATTTTAACCCCTTCGAATTGACAATTTATGTCATTATCTTCAAATTATTGGCTACATATATCCACACCATATTATAAAGTTTAATTTTCTTACTATACATTTGTCAAATCGAGTATAGCTCAACTGTTTAAAGACATATCTATCTGACCAAGAGATTATGAGTTCGAATCCATTCACCTCCACATGTTATTAAACTTACAAAAAAAAAAAAAAAAATCTTACTATACATTTCATACCACTCATTTACGAAAAACTATTGTAATATTGATTAATTAAAAGTACAAAAATTAAGAAATGAGTAAGTTGGTTATTGAAAAACAATCTAATTAACCAAATTACTCACTCAAAAATTGAAATATAAACTACTTCTTCATTTCTACAATTTCACACATTTAATTTAACTGCGTTATTATAACATCAAGTATCACTTTTCAATAAGCTTATTTTATTCTAAACCAAACCAAATCTAAAAGAAAAAATTTCTAAAAGTTTAGCCCTAGAGAACAAAACCCCTTCATCTCTTCGCTCTCTTAGCCATCTTTGGCAAAATTCTTTAATAATTATTAAACATGTAATGGGTTTCTTCAATCTCAGATATACCCATATTGTAAATTTAGGGTTAGTTCCTAAAGTTAATATTATTGCGTCATGGACAAGACAAACCAGAAAGTCCATTTCATATGAAAGCTGGTACCATTTTAGATTATTAGATTATTTCTTTACCTTTAGTTTTAATTTATGGACAGAAAAAACTTTATTTAAAAAAAAAGTATGGACAGTAAAACACTCTGTCCACCAATTTTCTAGACATATATAATATGCATGTTGGTATAAAATTTTGAGAGCTGACTTTAAGAAATGGATGGTTAATTAATTTGAGCCGAAAGTGTCTTTGAAATTCAAAAATATTATTTCCAAAGCCATAAAAAGTGGTGGTTTAATTTTCTTAAAGCTATGGAAAATCTTGTCTCTGAACCTTACACGCTTCAATCTCAGCAACATCGTGAAAAGCGCTTTCATAAGTTTCCTCTGAATGTTCCATCTTTCCTTTTACGTACAAATGAGGGTTTTTCAACATTGGTGGCGAAAGAACCTGCAATTATAAGCAACTACAAAAGTTATAAATTTGAGTTTGAATTCATGAGTTAAAACTAAAGGAGGTTAAATGTACAAAATGCCGTTGAGATATATGTTATTAGGTCCCAATTTTGCCCTTTAATGTTTTATAAGTTTTTATTTTATTCCAATCTTTTAATTTACTAAAGAAAAAACCCCACTACAATTTCTGTTTAAAAATTTTAAAATCTTAAAAAAAAAATTAAAACAAAATATGTAAATTAGGGACAATTGAAACTAAATAAAACATACAAAATTTCTCTCGAATATGTAGTTGGTTTCAATTTGACCCTACGTTGAAGATTTCAATTATGCTCCTTAATCTTTTATTTTTCGTTAAACATTTTTATAGAAATTGTTAAGAAAAAAGGGTTTTGAAGAGCTAAAGGTAAAATTTTGGAGCTTTTAAAATATTAAAGAACAAATTTGAAACCGTCATGGAATTTGGTATAATTTGGTCGATAAATAACCTGACTTTTGCTTTATTATTTTATTAAATCATCTCAATTCATAACTTTAAACAATCATACAAATTAAAGTCCCATTTGCTAACCATTCCAATTTTAGTTTTTTTATGTTTGTTTATCTCACCATTTCAATTTAAAAAATACATTAGAATATTCTTAGCTAGCCAAATTTCAAGAATAAAAACACGTTTTATACAACCTTTTTTTCTTCAAAATTGTAGATGCAAAATGTAGAAACACGTAGATGAAAGTAGTAATTATAAGCTTAATTTTTAAAATCAAACGCGAAATAGATAACAAACGGAGCCTAAATAATTGAAACAAAGTATAGTTATACACAATCCATGTTGATTTATATCATATTGAATCTTAAATGAAACTTGCCATATATATAACAGTAGCTACTTGCGTACGTACCAGATATGAGAATTCTTTATATAGTCATGGTCCTCATCATGATTCCATGGTTAGAAGAATCTTCAGCTTTTTCCAGTTGATTTGAAGCCAATTTTTTGAATCTAACTGATGCAAAAAGCCACGTTGCTTCCATCTGCTTGCTAATCATTCG
>JAOANK020000033.1:886252-898025 GCA_026257165.2 Telfairia occidentalis | reverse complement strand
ATAAAGTTTCTTTTAAATTCAATCTAACTGCAAAATTGTGCAGAGTTCTTATTTTAAACAGATATAAGTATATTATTATAGAGATAAAAGATACATATTTTATCTTTTAAATATATCTTTATTCGGATCACTTAAATATAAGAGTGATTTTAACACTTTTTACTTGGCCAATTTTCTCGATTGAAACAAATTATAAATCTACTTGATAAGGCGAATAGTTGATCGCTATATTTGTTCAACACTTCTTTACTCCATCATGCTAATCGCTTTCTTTCTTTCAATATTCTCTTCAATTTTTATGTTCTAAAAATTAGCTTCTCTCTAACTTGGACATGCAAGCCTTTTTTTTATTTTAAATATAATTTATTTTCTTTTACCGCTTAAAGTTTATTGATTTATTATTTTTCTTCTTCTAAATTGATTAGGTTGATATATTTACTCGAGATTAAATAAAAAATTAAATTTAAAATCATCATTTTATTATTCAATTTCAATGACATCATTATTCAACTTGATTCAAAATTTAGATATCTTAAAGATAAAATTCAATCTTGTAAAACGTTAAGGGTAATAAAGAAATATTGTTGAACTAAAGAAAAAGGGTAATAAAAAAATAGTGTATGTTAGAGTGACCAAATGATGTATTTTGCCCAACAAATTAGATGTTAGTTTCCAATTTGTAACAATAAGCTAGTTTGTAAACCGTTTCTTTATTTATTTTTTTCACTTTCTAAAAACATTCTTGAAATCTTATGAAAATAAAAAATAAATTTATTAAAATTGTTTGATTAGCTTTTTAAATTTGGTTAAAATTATATAAAGAAACATATTTATAACTATATAACAAAACAAAGCATAATAATAATTAGTAATAGAAAAAATTAAATTAGAGTATGGTCCTTAAACTTTGAAGATTGTGTTTAATAGATTCTTGAATTTTAAAAAGTTTCTAATACATCCATAAACTTTCAAAATTATGCCTAATATGTTTTTGAACGTTAAGAGTATCTAACAAGTCTTTGAATTTTCAATTTTGTAGCTAATAATTTCTTGAATTTTAATTATATCTAATAAATCTCAAACTTGTGACACACTCTTTAAAGTTCAAGGATGACCTATTGTGTATGAAATATAAGTTTAAAAACTTATTAGATACTTTTTAAAGTTTAGAGACTTATTAGATAGCATGGTTTCGAACGGTTGTCGTGAAGTGTCGTACTTTGACCAGATGCACTTTGGTTGGGTTGTTTAGACGAGCTGACTTACTGAATTCTTGCATCGGTGCGTGATGCTCAACCTTGTATAACTTTGAAGCTTAAGTTAGAACTTAGTTCACATTGGTGTCAAGTCGAGGTAGGAAGATTGTAGGTACCTTTGAGAAGAGAATGATCACCCCTTTTATAGGGGAGTCTTAACGGTGTCTCTCTTCCATCTCTTGTACTCCCTACTCGACTATTAGCCCATAATCGCCGGGCATGTATGATATTTCGATTCAGCACTTAGATGGATTCAGTGTCTCTCGACCTTCCAAGTTGAGGAGTTGACACGTGTTCTTTTTTGCCTAGTCTATGTGATGAGGCGTGATTTCATCACATAATAGATATAATACTAAAATTTTTGAAAATCTATTTGACAGAAGACTTATGAATCACAATCCTCAAAATTGATGAACTAAACACCACTCCTAACATAATTTAGTAGATAAAAGTATTTATTATATATTATTGCAAAAGTTGATTATTCGATCTTCAAAACTCTGTAATTGATGAACAAAAAAAAAAGAAATTCTTCATGGAGTAAAGTTGTAATGAAAAAGAAAGACAAAATATTGATGAACAAGAGGGAGAAATCTAAATTTGCTTTTAGAGAGAGTTGAAAGTGGGAAACACTTAAAATGATAGTGTCTTTGTTGACAACGAAAAAATCGAATAAAATAAGCCCCCAAGTAGCTCCCATTACCAAAACAAAACAAACCACCCTGTGAGACTGAGTGATCGTAAATTTTGGGTTAAAAAATTATATAAATAAAATTGAATTATTACTCTCGTGAGCGGGAATAGGGAAAAAAATCCATCCACAGTACACAGTCCACAAATCTCACTATCAGTCTCGATTTCAAGACCCGATTTTATATCCCTTCTTCCACTGCCCAACAAACCCATTCACCTTTTTCCTTCTCCCTTTCTCTTTCTTCCCAACATCAACAAAAGAAAAAAACCCAATTACTCTGTTTCGATGCGGTTCTTCAAGCTGCGGCTAATGGCGGTGGCTTTACTGGCTCTGTTAATCTCCGGGGATCGGAATGGAGAAGAAGAAAAAGTAGTTGTGGGGATAAACAAATTAGGAACCCCAAATGTTGTGAAAGACAGAAAAAAAGACAGACAAGTTCTGAAAGAGCAACGTAGTACGATAAGGTCATTCGATGTTTTCATGTCCAGTAAGAGAAAGGTTCCAAACGCCTCAGATCCGCTCCACAATCGTTAAGACTTTTCCCCTTTCTTTTTCGTTTCCTCCGTATATATAAACAGATTTCATAAATATATTTCATTTTTCGTATACTTAATTATGATGTAATACATTTTGCTCCTCTCCTCTCTGTTTGGGTGTGATGATCTTCTTGCCTGATTTCCCCAGCTGGAGTTCGTTTCTTTTGTTCTTATATACATCAGAGAATATATATATATATATATATATGGCGATTTATGAGATCTATGGTGTTTTCTCAATTTAATTGGTTTGAAAGTTTGGTTCTGATTTTTTTGAGGGTTGAATGGTGGGTGCTTCATGCTTGTCCCATCATCCAACAAACATCATCAGATAAGTTTCAGCATTTTTTTTATCGAATTATTGACCTCTATAATAATAGTAAATACTAAATGTCTTGTTTTAATTATCCAACAACTTATACGTGACTTGTAGTATAGAACTTATAAATTTAGATTTATACTAAAATCTATACTATTTTGGGATGAACATAAATTTATGCATTGAACATTCACTAATTTTTTAATTCAGAGTAACACAAGTCCTGCTGTGTAAAGTCGAACACATTTTGCATTTTCTAATAGATGCATGGTGATAAATTGTGGCTGTGGCTAGTCATATGGAGGATAAGGCAGCTGGCCGGATATTTCATTCTAATGGAAGTGAATGGAAAAAAAAAGAAAGAAAAGAAAAGGCCAATTTGAATGAATTCTATAACCACAATCATGTGATGAGATATATGAATCGTATACAATTGTTTTACAAGTGGGTAAGATCATGGATCCGTACATTAACTTTCAAACGATGAGATTAAGATGACCTTTCGATCGGAACCAAGTAATTTTAGTTTATTAAAAGAGTGTGTTTGAGAGTGATTTTAAAATGTCTATAATTACTTTGTCATGACAAAATTTAAGTCGTATAATCTAAATTTAGGTATGACAAAAGTAATTTTAGACATTCTAAAATCACTCTTAAATGCACCCTAAATATATTTAGAACTTATTTCATACTTTGTTTTTTGTTCAACAATATGTGGATTGAACCTATGACTTTTTGACAAGAAAAATATGTCTTAACCAATTGAATTATATTCTTGATTTGGCGAATTCATCAAACTTATTGTCAGTTTCTTTCTAAAAGTGATTACAATTTTAGAAGGTTTAAAAGTTGGATTCTTGGAATATATACATATTTTCGATTTTGTTTTAATGTTTTTAAAAATTTCAAACTTTTTTTTTTAAAATTTTTTTTTTTTATCTTTATTATACCAAAATATCCAAAGTTGAATAATGGGTCGTGGTAATTTGATTTATAAAATATTTTCATCTATAAATTAATGTATTTTAAATGTTAAATATTTATTTCAAACTATGTTGGTTTATTATTATTTTTTTAAATCTTATTGTCTTTCTTTGAAATTTGTTTTTAATTAAACAACATTAACCTGTGAAAGTATAAATTCGAACTTCCGATATTTTTGTCGATAATATATGTATTAACCTGTCATTAATTTTTAGAATATTAATAATTAAGAGTTTTATGAAATTGAATAGAAGAAAAAGAAAATGAAGACTAAATTCACAAATGAAGAGAGACCAGAATCCAATCAATGGACTTAGCTTATTGGATTGGATTGCATTAGAATTTAAATTGGTCCTAGATTTATTTTATTGGAATGGATCTTGGATCAATAGTATATTCCAATAATTTTTTATTTAGCCCAATACTATTTAATGTTATGTTTGTAAATAATAATAAAAAACATCTTAGTATACCATTTGAGAATTAATTCAATGAACAAAAATCCAACAATTTTATTGTCAAAATCAAGGCTTGTTGAGAGAAGGGACAGCATTTGTTACTGTTAGTTGGCATTATTTTGTCTTGTTTCATAATTTTGCAGTATCTTAAGGTTGTAAGAATTAAATTTCTGTAATGTCATTTTACTGACATAGCTGTCGTTGTCATTTCTTTTTACCATTTTGGAAGCAACTCTGTGCTTTCTCCTTTTAGTTGCCCTCAACTGATTCCTTTCTACCTTTTTTTTTCTGCCTCTCTCATTATCTTGCCGTTTTTAGAATATAAATATATATTAAAATTTAGATTTCATTAAATTTAAACTAATTCAATTTTAAAACTTAATTACAAAATTGTTCATAAATAAATTAATAAATCACACATATAAGTTGGCTATATTGCGAACATAAAATGAACAAAAACTAAGCCACATACATAATTGTCTCAAATATTAACAGAGCAAATCCATTTCTTGCAATTCCACCCCCTTTGGAACAAACTCCCACCAAATTCTAATACCAAATAATAAAATAATTATTTAAAACGCTTTATAATTATTTAAAACTTATCATATATGTAGAAGGATGCATTGTGTTCACTCTTTGAAGGAAAGCAACGTCCGACACTTTAACACCAAATAATAAAATAGCCAACGCACACTTGTTTATGGTTGAATTAAATAATTGGTTATAAACATATATTTTGCATTAAGAAATTCATGCTAAATTTCAAACTAATCTTTTTTTTTTTTTTTTAATTCAACATGTATGGTTGAAATTCGAACCTTCCATCTTTTGGTCGATGATATATGTATTTATTCTACTTTAGTCCCTTCAAAGTCAGTAACGTATGTGTTGTTCTCTAAATTTTGGAAATGTCATATTGTATTTAATGAAAATAAAATTTAAACTTAAATTATAACTTATTTCAAAAAGTCTTAAATCTACTTATTAATTCAAATAATTTGTATCAATTTTCAAAGTTTAATATTTTGTATCGATCCAACCGCTGACTTTTGAGAGATATGTTTAGTCAGTTGAACAATGTTCAGGTTGAAAAATTAAAAAAAGGTTAAATTATACAAAATACTTGTAAGTTTCCATTATGATTATAGACTTTGAAATGTTTCATACCTTGAACGTTAATTTTTTTTAAAAAAATATCATTGAAGAATTTTTTTGAAGGATGAAATTTGATGGCTTTTATGTATAAAAATTGGGAGGCAAAGGTGACACTATTTGGCCAACTTGAGAATAACTCAACTGGGTAAGACATGCTTCTCCAACTAAAAAGTTATATGTTTGAATCTACTACCACATGTTGTACTAAAAAATGCGACACCATTTAAAACTCAATTCTTTTTTTTTTTTTTTTGTGAGTTCAACAACCTGTGAGGATATGAAGATTTGAACCCATGACCTCTTAGTCAAGGAAATTTGTCTTTAACCAGTTGAATTATGCTCGATTTGACTTTAAAACTCAATTTCAACCATATAGAAAATTAAGGTTGTTGTACCATTGATTTTAACTCAAAAGATATCAACGACATCATTTACAATAACATTCACATAATCAATTTTTACACATCAAATGCCACATCGATTTACGTGAATAATGTTGATACGAATAATGACATCTTAATCATGCAACAAAGACTTCAAACTTTAGGTTGAATTTTAGGTTGGCTAATTCAAAGATTTATTCTAGGATTTAGAGAGCTTTCATTGTAATTTTCAGTTTTAAAATATTATTTTCAATGTTTTAAGTTACAATTTAGCAAGTAGTCATTATGGTATTGATGAGCATGTGAGTTACAACCCTCCAATTGACCATAGGTTACTCTAGAGTTTATTTTGAAGGCTATAAATAGCCATCTATGTTGTTTCATTAGAGACAGATTTGTTTTGATGATGTTTCAATGAAATTGAAGTCTTTTGAGCCTATGGCTATGAGCAACTTTCTTTGCATATCTTGTGTTTATCGCATGCTAGGATCATTCAAGTAGCATTGATCAAACTACTTGTGGAGTGATTCGAATTTGAGTTTGTAAAGAAGTTTTTCTCTACTCTTGATCTTGATCATCTAGGTAAATCCGTTCTATTTTCTTCCTTGGAATGAAATCATCTTGATTAAGGGGTTTTAACATTTGAGATCTAGGGATTTGCATAATCATAAGGGTTCTTAAATCTATTTGACTAGGATTTTCATATCAAATGTTGTAAATAATGTCAAGTATGTTTTCCAATTTTCATACTTCCAACTCTTACATTAGTTTTCATCCATCATTATAATAAAAACCTCTCCATAGATTTTTTTTTGGAAACAATTTTAAAGTTTAGGGTTAAAATAAAATTTTTTAAAAGCTACCGTAAAGTTTAGTTAAGTGGTATTTTATATAAGGTTTAAATCTCATTTTGATATCTAAACTTTTAAGTTTGTTCTATTTTAATTTCTGAACTTTCAAAATGTTCATTTTGGTCCCTGAACTTTTAAGTTTGTTTCATTTTGATTCTTGAACTTTTAAAAAATCTATTTTAATCTCTGAACTTATAAAATATAATCATTTTGATCATTGTTATGTAATTTTATCACCTAATATTTATTGTTTGATGGTTGTTTTCAATTTATGTGATTTAAGTATATACTCACATTAACATATTCATATATTTAAGTTATATCATTAATTTATTAAAAATAAAATTAAGATAAAGACCAAAATAATTATTTTTTAAAAGTTCATAAACTAAAATAAATATTTTAAAAAATTAAAGTCTAAAATAAAACAAATTTAAAAGTTCATTCACCAAAATAGGATTTAAACGTTCGTATAATTATCCTATTAAAAAATGAGAGATTTGGAGGGGAAACATTCTCATCATCACCATCTTCACCGCACATAAAGTTCGATTCTATTCTAGAAGGGTGATCCATCATTTTAACTTCATCTTCAAATAAACCCCCAAATTGTAACTGTTCCGATTTCTCATTGTCCTCAATTTCCCATATTTAATTCAGATCTCATATTCCGCAACTCCAAACTTCCCGGCGTTCCCCTCTTCGCTGCCATGTCCGATCAAGAAAACTCGACTCCGGCATCCCCATCTCCGCCGTCCCAACCTCCGGCCGTAGCAGAATCCGGCGAACCGGAGGTTAAAGAACCCACTAAGCCGGCGAAGCCATTCGGTACCAAATTCAGCATATGGCCCCCAACGCAGCGTACTCGCGACGCCGTTATCAGCCGTCTGATTGAAACCCTTTCTACCCCTTCCATTCTCTCCAAGCGTTACGGCACGATTCCGCCTGACGAGGCCGCCGCCGTCGCGCGAGTCATCGAGGAGGAAGCGTATGTCACCGCCGGTGGCTCTCCCACCACGGAGGACGACGGCATCGAGATTCTCCAGGTCTACTCCAAGGAGATCAGTAAACGGATGCTGGAGGCGGTGAAGGGCAGAGTGATTCCGGCAGGAAATGGTGAGACTGAATTTACTCCACCGCCTGTTGTTGCACCCATTGAGGAAAGCTCAACATTGGAAACTGAATCTTGAATTTCTAGGGTTTATGGTCTTAATGTTATTAAATTTGGGGGTATTGTTGTTGTTACCCTGTTTGAGCTTCTTTTACTGGATATCTGCGTGTCCACACATTGCTTACAAGATAATTATTTGCTTTTAGGAATTCGACAATGTCTTTCTTTCCCATTGTGTTCTGTGGCCTTAAAATGTAATGAAAAATAGAAGGTTTATTTCGCCTGGAGATTTCTTCATTGATGGGCGCATTCCAATGTCGCTTGAATCTTCTAGCTGGTTTCTTTATTTCTGTTGGAACTGGAATTGGAATTTGAATTGGAATCGGAATCCCCCGTGCGTGATGTATAACATAACATTTTTAGTTTGATTTTTCATTTCTTTAGCTCTCTCTGTATAATATGCTCTTTCTTAGGAACAATAGCCCATTCTGCTGCTTCGAATTGACAGAGACAGAGGTTTATAGAAAATACCACCTCTTCATTGACGGGCCTGTTCTAATATCGCTCAACTGTGATGGGATTGTTGCCTAATCATTCTGATATATGATCTGAGACTAAAATCTAAACCCCACATATTTCCTTTTTCCAACTTTTTTATGGTTTGACTCTGTATTTTTTTATTCCAAGTTCTCCAAGGATTAAACTTTTGGCCTTCCCCATTTTTTCCTTCGAATTGTTGTGTAATGTGCCTACATTTTGATTCCATCTACCATGGCCTCACTAAAGAGATGACTCTACTTACTGATCAGTTTTTGTCCGAATATAATATAAGTTCCTTCTTGCACGACAGAGCCGATCGAGTAGCAATGTTCCTCAATTTGCTCAGACCCATCTGTCCCAATTACTCACGTCAGTTGTCAGCCCGACAAAGCACCTGATCACTCAGCTAGCTATATTGAAGGTCTTGAGTTCCAGCCTTTGGATCACTTATTTGAGCGTTGGAGTTGCTTTCGATCGACGCCTCACTAGTGTAAGTTGAATAATTTCCTCTAACAGATTAAGTATTTTGATTTGACCCACTTCCACAGATTGCTCGAGAGAAGTAAAGATCGAAAACGTATTTTCCTGGTTCTAAAGAATGCCAATTCAGAATTAAACCCAATCCATAACGTACATGTAAAATTTATACATTTTCGTTGCTAGATTACAAAACAGAGCCGACTAAGTTTACTCCCTGTGTTACTGTTTGCATAAGCAGAGTTCAAACTTCCAATAATGTCTGATCTCCCTAAAATTGTGAAGTGTACATCCCATTTGTATAGGGGAAAAAAAAGAGAGAGAAAAAAGAACCGTATACAAACCAAATGTCACAAGTTCATTCAACAATAACAAATGAAGAATGGTCAGAAGTTTCTTTCAAATCATGCCTTTAGCTAGTGTCCAGGTCCTCTTCTGCTTGGCCCGGAAGCATGCTTGAATGCCCAGCTTCCGAAACTCCAACCAACGGCAACCTTCTGGCGTCCGATGAACGAAACAAACCCAGTCTGTGGTAGAATTTCCGGTGTCGATCTCAGCGGCCTGCAATCCACATGAACAAACACCATTGCCAAAATTATCATCACAGCAACAACTCCAAAACAACCGGGCTTCATCCTTTGCTTTTGAATACAGAAAGGAACTTGGGAAGTTGCCTTTTTATGTATAGAAACACCGAAAGAGCTTTTTACCAAATCTCCAGGGGCGGTGGTGTAGTTTATATATATATATATATATACACAAGCAAATTACCTGCTTCTTTGACCATGGCTTTTCTTTGTTTTTCCACGCTGTGGGAACATTGACTTGGTGCAAACTCAAAAACTGTAATGTTCATACTGCTGGAAGAAAAAAAAGAAGAAATGTGTTCATTTTGCAGGGCCACCGCCACAAGAAGGGACTGATGAAAAGGATATATAACACGCTTTTTTCTGAATCATGTGCAGCTTCTGATATCATCTGCAGGTTGGCACGCGGGTTCTCTCATATTATATATTTTTGTTGAGAGAAAGTAGATTTAGGGAGTGTGAGATTCATCATCTTAATTTTGGGCGCCGTATGATATAGTTCATCCAAGGAAGTTTCGTTTTAAGGCCATTGTTTAAGGGATTGGATTACACTTTTCACTTTTGAAGATCTCCAGTACTTTGAAATGCTTTTCATATTTTTTTGTGCCCTGGAAATAACATGCAGAGATCATAAAGTGTGAGATGAAAAATGAAGGGAAGTGTGTTGGAATGGAATATTTAGTTTGTGTTTATGCGTCCAATGATTGATTAAGGCTGGCCAAATGCTGGCTCTTAAAGATGGTGGTTTTTTTTTTTTTTTAGTTCAACAAGATGCGGATTGATTCGAATTCATGGCTTTTTGACTAGGGAGATATGCCTTTAACCAGTATGTTCGATTTGGCTTAAAGATGGTGTTTATAAATGGAATTATTTGAGGTTTTGTCGCTATTAAAATTTCGAATAAATTACAATTTTAGTTTTTGAACGACCAAATAAGTTATTGAAATTTTAGTTTTAGGTTTAATAGGTTTTTAAACTTTGAAAGTATAATTTCATGAACTTCCAATTCTGTATCTAATATATTATCTAGCATATTTGAAAATTTTCAAATTAATGGATCTATCAAACATAAAATTTTCTTTATTCTTCTATAGTATTTGTTTTACATTCTGTGGGTATAATTCAATTTTTTTTTTGTTTTCATTTTTTGAGTACATAATTCAGCTATTTTAATTCTAAGTGTATGTTTGGTATAACTTTTTTTAAAAAATATTTTTAAGTAAAATATTTATTATATAAGCGTTTTGGGGAGAAAATTAACTAAATACTTATTTTAAAAAACCTTTAAATGTATTTTATATGTTTTTACATATTTTCAAACCCTTTTTCATTATTAAAAATTTTAAAAAGTATTTTTAATTAGTTAAAAGTATTTTTTGAAATTTTAACAAAATACGGTTAATTTTGGGAAAAAAAATAATTTTTTTCTATCAATAAACAGTTTAAAAATCATACCAAACATATCCTAAGTATTGAAAACAAACCATTTATTTGGTTATCAATTCTGGTTTTAGGTTTTGAGAATTAAAAAAGAAATCAAAGAGTACTCATAAGATAAATAAGTAAATTTTTGTTCTTTGTTAATTATTAATTTTGGGAAACATATTTTTGGGAGATACTTCTAATGATATTGATAGGTTGTTTTTCCAACGTTAAATCGTACGTGGTGGCCAATTCGAGCATAGCTCAATAGATAAAAGCATGTACTACTATCGTAGAGGTCGATTGTTCGATCCCCCACCCCCACAAATATTGAACTGAAAAAAAATAAAAATAAAAAATCGCACGTGGTGTGACATGAATGTAGAATGGAGTAAATTAAAAAATGGAAGATGAGTAGGGATGAAGAGAAACTTCTTGCCAAACTGGGCATAGCCCAACTGGTTAAAGACATATCTACCCGACCAAGAGGTCGTTGGTTCGAATCCCTCCAACTCCCACATGTTGAACTTCAAAGAAGAAGTGAACTTTCCTATATTTGAGTTTCATCATATATTACACTTTATATTTTGATAGCTATTTGCATTTTTATTAATTGATTTTGGTTAAATTTGTAATTCTTAACTCTAAGTATAAGGTTGTCAATCCAAACATATTTCAATGGATAAAATATCTACTACTATTATTGTAAATGTCGATTGTTCGATCTCCCAACCGCATTATTGTTGAACTAAAAAAAAAGTGTAAGGTCTAATTTAGGATGGTTGAAAGTGTAGAGTAAAAATTGATTCATTTTATCAAATTTAATTATAATTTTGAAAATGTTTTTGGAATTAGATCAAGAAAATTAGTTGTACCCAATCATCTAGGTAAAGTTCAATTTTTTTATATCCAATTTGGAGGAGGGCAAAATTTAATTTTTGGACATTTTGTTAAGAGTCATTATTTCAGCCAAACTTGATGTGAACAACATCAAAAG
>JAOANK020000033.1:838530-848938 GCA_026257165.2 Telfairia occidentalis | reverse complement strand
TACTCTGAAGGTTTGTGTGTTTCCAGGTCCTCCAGGAATACTCTGTATTTGTTGTTACTTCTAAAAGATCGACACTTGACAAATGCCGATTGCCAGTAGGAATGAGGTTGATGGTGTCTGCTGGTCATTCTGAATCTGATTTGCGGAAGGCTACAGAATCATTGAAAAGTGTTGCAGCTGTGGTGCTCAAGGATCACAAATAGGTGTGCATTATCAGTGGCCAGCAACGTTGAATAGTTTGACGCAGGGCTGACAAAGATGTTGCAGTTGTTATTTAATAGTTGTTTCAAGGTTAGAATTGTGATTTCCTTGTACCCTTTTATTTTAATCTGCTGATTAAGGGTTTAGCAGAGGACCATTGACCATTTTGGTACATCCAGTTTAACTGCTTTTGTGGTTTGGGGAGGGGGAATAATTTATCGTCTATACTCCTAGATGTTTGCGTGTTGGAATTTTTGGTATAGGCTGCTATTACTTCAATTGCTCTGGTAATTCCGGAACCTTGTAGATTTTTTTACTTTTATATTATTCATTTTGAAGTCTTAATATTCGTTTCAATTTAGCTGGTTGATTCAGGATAACTAGATATTGTAATTGTCGATTCAAACTGTCTGGCAAAACGAGGAAAAATCAAGTGTCGTGAATAGACGAAGTCAAACGACCAAGTTGATCTTTCTACGGTATGGGCTTAATTGAGTTCGATTAATCTTTGGGTCTTCGGCAATTACATAGAAAATCGTAATCATATTTTTCTGTGCAAATTAAGGTTTTTTTTCTTTTTTTTTTAAAGTTCAATAATATCACCTTAATCCTTTAATTTATCTACTTCACATCAAAGCAAATTAAAGGGTAATTTTAATGATATATCTTATTAATATCATCTTAACTTTTCGATAATATCTCTATATCAACATACTCTATTAAAATGTCTCGTATAATAAGTAATTTATGTATGTACTTTTTATTATCAACACGGAATTGTCTCTTATACAACATAGAGATGTCATGTATAGAGAGTTGTGTACGCTTTGGCAAAGCATTGTCTCTAAAGATAAATTTGATCTTTTTGTGTAGAAATCTTTGTTTAAGACCTTTGTATTGTATGATTGAAATTTACATTAAAAAAGTGTAAATATATACATATATATATATATATTTCCTCGTAATAATAAAACTAGAAACAGTATAGCACTGTATCATTTGGGAGGCTGCTTTATTTTATTGAAGGAGGTGGCCTGTGGGGAATGATTGTTGGGGTCTGGCTTCTGCTAAGATCCAGCTGCGATCTGTTGCATTTGCAGCTCATAAAACAAATGCAAAGGCCAATTCCAATCCCCTTTTTTCCATTACTCTCTGACCCAACCAATACTCCATCAATATTACCACTTTTCACTTTCATCAACTTGCTTTCTATCATCTTTATTATAATGCTATATTCAAATATGTTCAATGAAATAATAAAACAAAATAATATCTCAATTGAATAATACACAATTATGGAGAATCATTTTTGTACAAAATTATTCTCTGTTTTTTTTCTCTCTCTCTTAACATTAAAAGATTACAACGATGGACAGTTGCTCCGTGCCCCATTTTATTTTTCGTTTTAAATATATTTAAAAATATACTTTTTTTTATAATATTTTTGGTTTAATATTTCATAAATCTTAAAAGTAGTAATAAATCAACAAATCACTCAAAGAAAGCTATAGACATGTTTAAAGTTCATTATGAAAATATTTGAACCTAGCAAAAATATTATACGTGTACAAAATATTCAAACTCAACTACAAAGTATTCAATACAATCGAAAGAATTAGCACTCATAAAAATAAGCTTGTTCAATCATAAAGAGTGCTTATATGGATAACCACAAAATTTCAAAAAAGGAGAAAAAAAATCGAAGTTATAGCTCAACTAAAAATTGAAAGTTCAAGCAAGTTTAAAGTTGACTAATAGGTGAAAAATAAACTTCTTTCTTGATTACTTTGTATGTTGTACTTTATTTTTAAAATATGCTTGCTTTAATAACCTTCCTTTTCTAAAATTGAGGCCTTCAGTTTATTTATTATTATTTAAAAAAAAAAAAAAAAGAACTTTGATTTCAAAATATATTCTCTTTAAAGAATTATGAAATAAAAAACCAAAAAATACTATCAAATAAATTATTTTTAAAATATTTAAAACGAAAAATAAAATGGAACATTTCTATAGCTTGATTTAGTTTTTTTATTTATTTAAATTTAAAATTTAAAACGATTATTGTACTTAGGTACAGCTATAAAAGACAAACTTTATGAAGGAAGAACTAAGACCTTTGACAAATGACAATTGAATTGTCACCTGCTAGGTTTACACAGCTAAACCGGATTTAGAAAAATACATAAATAAAATAATAATTTGGTTGTAACGGTTTATTAAAATGTGATGTCAAATCGAACATAGTTCAATTGGTTAAAGGCATATCTTCTTGACCAAGATATCATGAGTTCGAATCTTTCCATCTCACGTATTGTTGAACTCAAAAAAAAAAAAAAAAGGTGAATTTTATAATCATTTGTAAGTATCTTAAACTCATTCTTTAAAGCATTTGGTGGGAGGCAATAATGAACAATGATAATGATGATCAACAAACTAATAATGGTGACCCATCTCTAAAAAATCCCAGTTTTGTTTAGTTTAGGTGCCGCCGCCCTCACCAACAAACTACTAATTAAATTAATGACTTTAATTAGATTCGTTAATCTCAACCTCTGCTCTTTCGTATCTCATGTCCGCCTCCATAAATTTGAATGACATTTGTGTTAATAACCTCATCCGTATTTTGATTAGAAAATAAGAGATTAAATTATAATTTTTGTTTCTAAGTTTAGCTTAGTTTCGTTTTGATTTTTATGGTTTTAAAATTTTCAATTTGATCTCCATAATTTGGTTAAATTTCATAAATTATCTCTATAATGCCTAATCAAAAAATCTACCACTCTTGAAAAGTTTAGCGAGTTAAAAACATATCTCTCTAACCAAAATGTCGTGAGTTCGAATCTTCCACCGACTCGTATTAATGAACTCAAGTTTTTTTTTAAAAAAAGATGAAATTTATATAAGATGAAATAAATTGACAATTGATTGGATGGATTTCAGAAGCAATAATTATACTTTGCACTAATTATATATATTCTCTTTTTTTAGTTCAAATTATTAGATCTAACCGACGATCTCAAATCTAATTCAGCTCTAAATGTTTCTCTATTCCATTTGAATCTAGAGCATATTAATTGTGTTTACTATTTTTTTTTTAAAAAAATTATGATAACATTTTGAAAATTATTCAATAAAATATAAAAAATTGATATAGTTGAACCAAAATTGTACTAATAATTATTTTTTCTAAATAATTATTAAGTACAATAAAATAATGAAATAGGTCATAAGATTCAAGTATATAAAAGAATTAAAAAAAAAATTAAAGCAAACAATTAAAGTTCATTATGCTGTTAAAGAACTTAAATTAAAGTGTGTATTTTTTAAAAAATAAATAATCTAAATATTTGTTAAGTCGCTAAAATGACAATTGAATAATAAATCATGGGAATGAGAAAAAATTAGGTTAAATTACAAGTTTTGTCCCTGAACTTTCAGATTTGTGCCAAATAGGTCATTGAACTTTTAATTTTGTATCGAATAGGTCTTTGAATTTTAGAAGTATTAGATAGGGTCCTTGGGCTTTTAATTCCGTGTCTAAATTAATAAGTCATCGACATTCAACATTTTTAAACTTAATAGATCTATTAGACATAAAATTGAATTTTGTGTTTAATAAGACTCCGAACTTTCAATTTTGAGTCTAATAAATTTGTGATTTTTTTTTTTTAAAAAAAGCATCAATTAGGTTAAGAATCTATTAGGTGCAAAATTAAAAGTTTAAGGACTTATTAGACACACAATTGAAATTATAGGAATTTATTATACACTTTTAAAAGTTTAGATATCTATTTTGATGCAAACTAAAAAATTCATCGACTAAATTTGTAATTTAATCAAAAAGATTTAAAATCTATTTTTTTAAAATAATTTTTAAGGTTAAAAAATCAAAAAACCTTTCCATTTTTTAAAAGTTAGATTTGCCTAATATCACACTTTTTCAAAAGAAAAAAAAAATTAGAGAATACAATTTATCCACACGATCACAATTATCGATGATTTTGTCAAAAACTAAAATGCACATTCAAGTACACATGTTAAAATAATGTTTTTAATCTAAAAAAATATAATATTTTGATTTTAGATAAATAAAGGATAAAATATAAATATTAAAAATTAAAGTATTTAATAGTCCTAACTTTTTAGGTAATTCTCAATTTAGTTCTTAATATTTTAAAATTTTTAATTTTACTGTTAATGTATTAAATTTTTTTTATTTGAACATCATGTTCACGTGTCTAAATCTGTTAACAAAGTAATAATTTAATAATAAAAAAATATTTTATTTACAATTTAATGATTAGTTTTTTTTTTTTTTTTTTTAATGAAATGACCTAACTTGAGAAGTTTTAATGCATTAAGCAAAATTAAAAATGGTAGAAGATTAAGGACCAAATACGAGTTGATTTGGGTATCTAGAGACATCTGAGATTTACCCAGTTGATATGTTGTTTTATTTTTCTTTTCCTTGTACTAAAATAATTTTTTTTTTTAGTTTAACAATTTGTGTGGGTGAAGTATTCGAATCTATGACCTCTTGATCAGGAAGATATGTCTTTAACCAGTTGAACTATGTTCGGTTTGACTTGGTACTAAAATAAACTTAAAACTAGAGTGAAAAAATAAAAATATAAAATTTATCATCTTAAATTTTGATATTTATTTAATTTAAGAAAAATAAAATAATAAATGAATTACAAATGAATTAAAAAAAAAAGTAGAAAGGCAAAATGATGAGAGAGAGTTTATTTTCCATAGCCTTTTTCCAATATAGTATAAGTATACCACCCCACCTCATTCAAAGATCATTAAAATAGTGTTATATCAACGTTTCATCCACGATCCATCCATATCAATGATAAAGACTTAAAAGCAAACAAATTCAAAATATAGGGACACATTCTACGGGTTTAAATTTTGGTCTCTAAATTTTAAAATTGTTTGTTTTAGCTCCTCAACTTTCAACTTTGTTCAATTTTAGTGTTTGAAGTTTCTAAATGTCTATTTTGGTCTCTAAACTTTCAAAAAAATAATCATTTTGGTCTCTATCTTTATTTTTAACAAACTAAAGACATATACATATCTTCAAATATATATATATATAAAAACATGTTAAGATGGACATGTATTTAAGTCACATAGGTAGATAATGAGTGTTAAACAAATAAATATTAGATGAAAAAACTATATAGTAATGATCAAAACGATTATATTTCAAAAGTTCAAAGAACAAAATAAAACAAATTTGATAGTGCAAAAACTAAAATAAATATTTTAAAAATTTAGAGATAAAAAGAAAATAAATTTAAAAATGGAAAGACCAAAATAAAATTTAAAGCAATTTTAAACTTGATAGAATATATAGACTAAAGAGTTGGCGTAAATGAGGTTCCATTTTTCTCCCATTTGCCATTTTGCCATTGCGTGGATGAAAAGCCATTCCTTCTCCCTCTCTCTCACACAATCTTTCCATCCACCAACGAGCACCGACCTCTCTCTCTCTCTCTCTCTCTCTCTCTCTCTAAAATTAAATATTATAATTTATACCACTTGTTTTGTGCGCATGCAAACAAAGGGTTATGAATCAATGATATAATTCTTCTCATCAAACTATTAGTAATATCTTCATCCATTTTCACTCCCATTCCTGTCTTACCAAAAAAAATACTGTTATATTATTAAGCTGAGTCCAACTATTTTAAACATAACTCGATTGATTGAGGTATTATACATTTTTAAAATCAATTGTTTGAATCTTTCCTTCCGTATTGTTTAACTAAAAATAAAGTTATCAAAATTCCAATTCCTGTTTTCAAATATATTGAATTAAGTGATTTTTTGTTTGGTAGATCTACATCTAAAAATTGTATGAATATTATATTTGAATTCGATGCCCCATAAAATTAAAATTTTCAAAAGCATTTAAATGTTTCTAATATTTTCATATCCTAAATTTATGAACAAGCACCTTCAAAAAGAGTAAAAACATGGAAATAAATAGATAGATTGGCGTGATTTTTTTTTTCTTTTTTCAAATAACAATACTTGGCTACTTATCGATTTGTAGCGATCTTTCTACACACCACGCTTAAAACATTTAACAGCTATTTAAAAAAAAAAGATATTATTTATTAATGTGAGAAATAATGAATGAAAAAGAGTATAGTAAAATTATTGTGGAACTAAGGGGTGCAATGGAATGGGTTCGGATTTCGGAATGAATGCAAATGTGTGGGTTAGAATTAGAACTTAGAGCTTGCGTGGTAAAGGCGCAAACGCAAAGATTGGGAAATTCCAATCCAAATTGCGGCCTTTCTCGAGCTTATGCTCTCTATAATAAACAAACGAATTCAT
This sequence comes from Telfairia occidentalis, assembly GCA_026257165.2. Classification (NCBI taxonomy): domain Eukaryota; kingdom Viridiplantae; phylum Streptophyta; class Magnoliopsida; order Cucurbitales; family Cucurbitaceae; genus Telfairia; species Telfairia occidentalis. Next base: position 842,383 of record JAOANK020000033.1, on the reverse strand, counting down.
TGTGCAATTTGGGTTCCTTTCCTTTCTTTCTTTTTTTTTTTTTTTGTTTTTCATTTTTAGACAGACAGAGTGACAGACGATTGAATTTGTCGGCCATCTTTCGATTTGTCCCTTCACTCCTCCACGACGTGGTGGCCGTCACCAATTCCCCTCTTCTTTCACCTCACCAGTCACCACATATATACACCTGCAAACTCCCACTTCCACTCCCCCGTTTCCCTCTTTTGTTTATTTGCTTCTTCTTCCTTTTTTTTGTGATGGGTCTCAACTAAAGAGTGAGTATGGAAGAAGTGGTAGATTCCAGGGGTGGCGAGAAGCGGAAGGAGAATCGGCAGCAACGGCGGCAGGACAAGCCGTACAGAGGAATTCGTATGAGGAAGTGGGGGAAGTGGGTGGCTGAAATCAGAGAGCCCAACAAGAGGTCTAGAATTTGGCTTGGTTCCTACACCACCCCTGTCGCCGCCGCCAGAGCTTACGACACCGCCGTCTTCTACCTCCGAGGTCCCGCCTCCGCCCGCCTCAATTTCCCCGACCTCGTCTTACAGGACATGGATCATCAGCTCCTCGATGTCTCCCCTTCTTCAATTCGCAAAAGAGCCATTGAGGTCGGCGCCAGAGTCGACGCCGCCCACCAAATTTCCCTCCGCCAATCCAATCCCAAACCCATTTCCGAGAAGCCCGATTTGAACCAATTCCCCGACCCCGAAACCTCCGACGACGATGATTTCACCATCACTGTTTCATAGCCCCTTCTCCATATACAAATAGAATGAAAATCGTGGGTGTGGCTATTGGGAATTGGAACCAAAATGGCTCCTAATGTCTAAACACAGCTTCGATTTGTAACTCGAGAGATAATTGGTAAAGCTTGTACTAAATTCAACTCTTCTTTTTTTTTCTTTTTTTGTGCATTATTGTTTCTATGATTGGTTAATGTTTGTCGTTACATCTTCCGGAGAAATGGGTGTTTGAGGGGAAAAGGAAATTAAAAATGAAAGTTGGAAGAAAGACAAATGCGGCGTTGATTGGCGTAAAAATGTTGACGTTATGAGGAAAGAAGAAAAGAATCAAACATAACATAGGAAAAGATAAGAACAAGAAGATAAGGATGAGTTTTCTCTGGGGCGGGGCCGCCGTGTCAGTGTGGAGTCCACAAATCAAAGGATTAAGTCGCCGTCGCCGTCGCCGTCGCCGTCGTCATGAATTATTTGGTGGATGCTTTGCTGACGAAACGGAACGGGGAACCCCCCATCTAAGTTTTCTTCTAGAAGGTCGGTGGTAAATTATTTTATTTTATTAGTGTTTGTAATATATTTTACAATGGGAAAGCCAAATGATGCTCATGACGACAAGACAAGTAGACAACAGTGGGCTTAACTTTTAATAAATCGTTGGGGTTTTTCCAAATATAATAAATCCGACCGACCACTTACCTCTAGCTGGCCAATTATTTAAATTTAATCATTTTAGCTTATTCCAAACTTTTTGTTAAATATATATTTTTTAATTAGTTGAACTATATTCAACTAATTCTCTCAAATATATTAATTTTAGCAATAACGTCTTAAAATTTCAACGATGTGTTTATTTTCAATAGGAGGTAAATAACATAACACTCATTCATCAATATCACTAAAATATTTTTTTTTTAAAAAAAACAAAACAAAAACTTGTTGCAGTAAGTAGGTAAGCATATGAATGAACAATATATATACTATTTTTAATTATCCAGTTTTATGAATAATTTTGTACCTACAACTACAAACAAGATAAAAGAGCAAAAGTTCATGGAAGATAATACATCTAAAGCGAATTTTGAATATCCTCAGAAGTTGTGAAAAGTTCTATATAATTGGATAAGTTTGTGATCATTCCAACAATCTGGACTTTTTACTAAAGGTGTGAAAATTAATTAAGGTCAAGTAAATAATTAGTGTGACCGTGAAATTTGAACAAATCGACTCCTGATCTTGAGAAATTATTGGAGGAGGTTGTGACAATGTGGCTGGTAATTTTACATTGTTAGATATATAAGAGATAAACTATAAAAACATTTGTCAATTTAAGCATAGTTCAACTAGTCAAGACATTTATCTTCAACCAAAATATTAGAGGTTCAAATTTTTATCCATATGTCGTTGTAATAAACAAAAATTAAATTTATATTCAATGATAATTAAGTGTCATGCAAATGTTTAAATTTGGATCCAACGGTTATGAGGGGTAGCCATGTTGTAGTGGCCTCGTTGTGAATAATTTTTTCTTTATTGAATCTTTCAGTTACAACTTACACCCTTGTCATTGTTTTTTTCTTTTACTTTTTTTTTAACTAGTAAACATAATTATAAAAATCCACAATCTTGTTTTACATCTTTTTGAAAAGATATGGCCCGCGTTTTGTGATCATAATCCATTAGCCTATTTATTATTTGATTTGAAGAATGAAATGTGATAGAACTTGATTAATAGATTTTTTGTTTTTTCGTTGAACTAACTTGTCGGTTGAGTATTGGACCTCGTGACATTTTAATTAGTTCACGTTGGTAACTTGATGAATGTATGTTTAAAAATAAATAAATAAATATTTTTTTACAAAACTTCTGAAATTGTTCCTTCCCATGACAAATAAACCATAATTATTTAAATTCATGAGAACAATCTCAATCTAGTCAAGTTTAAATTTATGTTTGTTTTTTTTTTTAGTTAAAATAATCCTCTAAATTAATGGCCTTTTAAAGGGATGTGTTTTTTGGTTAAGAATTTTGATACCATCTACTAAGTTATGTTTGGATTGATGATACTATCTCATTTAAGATGTTTGAAAATGTAAAACTATTATTATTATTATTATTATTTCTAAGAATATAGCATCAAATATAGGTGGGAATTCAATCCTATAAATTCTTAGAAAAAGTTGGATGCCTTAACTATTTGAGTTGTAATTGTGTTGGCAAATACTTTTTATCAATTATACTTATACCCTTACTATTAGTTTTTTTTTGTTATTTGATTATATATATCAAGTTAATTAATGTTTCCCCAAATAACTTATTTAGATTATTTCAATATCTTATTTATCCACACAAACAATAAGGTTACAAAATTATAACAAGTTTGAGAATGATAGTAAATATAATTAATCAGAATTCAGAAAATAATGATCATTGATCATTGTTTAATGAAAACTCTAAGCTTATTATATATTCTTAAAAGAATAAATCTACAAAAGAATATATTTCTTAGTCATACTAATTTCTCAAACTAAGATTGGCTGTTTTATAAAATTGTAATAATAATAATAACGGTGTTTATAATAATCTATTTTGAAGTAAATAAAATGGAAATGTAAAAGAAATTGTATATTTATTTAGTTATGTATCTTTTTCGTATGAATTGGGCCTTCGTTTTTCCGAAGCCCAAAACTTTTGGACCATGAGCCATATTGAGCCCAACTATTTTGATTGGGCTGACAACAAACTGAACGACTGTATCGAGGCACTCTTCAGAATGTAGGGTTAAGATATTAAGGATGACGACTTTTTTTGTTTTTGTTTTTGTTTTTTTTTTGTTTCTGTTTTTTTTGTTTGTTTGTTTTTTTTTTTTTGTGATTTCAACATTAAGGAATAAGGAGGACGACTTTGATCCAGGTAAAAAATTGTATATTTTAGATGATCGTAGAGATATTCGAAAAATCATCCCGTACAATAAAGTAAAAAAAAACTACCACAGACAAAACATTTGGAAATTTTATCCTAATAAATTAGTGTAGTTACCACAAAAAAAAAAAAAAACGAGTTGCCAAATATGTTAATATTGTAGGAACTTTCCTATTAATAATAATGAAAAACTACAT
>JAOANK020000033.1:817481-829688 GCA_026257165.2 Telfairia occidentalis | reverse complement strand
GAAGTTAATTGTACGGGGTGGTTTGGTGCAGGGAGAGGAAGATAGTCCGTACAAGAGGAAATGCAGGAGCTGGGGATTTGAGTGTTTGGTAGAAGATAGCGGTATATGGTGTAAAAAGGAGGAAGAAGAAAGGACTCTGGAGTTATTCCCGTTGCACCCAGAAGGCAGATGAATTTGGAAAGAAAAACAAAACTATTTCCAAAAAATTCAGCTTGGGTTTCATAAACTGTTATCAACTCTCTCTGCTTTCCAACTCCACTTTATTTCTTTATTTTTCTTCTTTCTACGTGTTTCGAGAAAGAAGAAAAAAAAGAAAGGCGCCCAACAAAAACAAGTAGTCTCTTTGTACTGAATCATCATCTACGACATCCGATTCTTCTTCTCTCATCTCCCAATATAGTTATACCTAACTTTGGACCCCAAAGCAAAATGAAGCTACCTAATTTTCTTCTTTTCTTTTTAACAAACTTCTTTACCTCTTGTCTGATGGCCGTGTGTGAGATAGAGAGAGAAAAAACGGTCCTTTTTTGACAATGCAGTGGAAACTTGTTAAAATCGATGGCTTTTTAGGTTAAAAGTGGAGACCGACCAGCCTAATTGGACACTGAAGTCCACGAGGCTACATTATCCTTCTTCTTTCTTAATTCCTCCTTTCTCTTTTTTTCTTCTCCGATTTCAAACGTCCACTTTTTCCCTAAACCAAAATTTTCATAAATTTTCAAACAACAAAATTGACCACTTACAGAAGGCTTTCATAAAGTGCCATATCAACCCGTCTCGGGGCATGAATCACCTTTTTTTTGTTAAATTTTTTTTTTTTTTTTGGCAATTTTTGTAAATTGTGACATGCATGTATTTTAATGGCAGAAGTGTGTAAGTGGGGGCCAATCGTTTTGGAGGGAAAAGTTGCATCCCCAAGTTTCAAAAGGGAAAAATAATAATAATAATAATAAAAAACAAATTAAGGGCCATTAATTTCAAATATGATGATGATGATTATTGAATCGGGGGTAATAGCTAGCTAGGAATTGAGAAATAATTCTCTAATTTATTCTTGTCCATTAGCACAATTCATAATGATGATGATTGGGAGATTTAATTAGCTTAATAAAACTAAACATTTTGTAACTTTTGTTATCTGTATTTTTCTGTCATGACCTATTTTCAAATATTCAATAGTACGATGTAGTTTTGTGCTTTTGTTTACATGCTACGTGTTAATGTTATGATTCTTGTGCTATGAAGGCGAGCAGTACATTATTTTATTATAGGATGGGAAGAATAATTTTAAGAAAACTTTTTCCATGTGTAGTGAAAAATTTTTCACAAATTTAGGGGAAAAAAAATTAATAATTAAATTGGTTTTTTTTTTTTTTTTTTTTTTTTGGGTAAGAAAATGTTACATCTAGAGAGTTAAGATTTGAATCTACTACCTCTTAGAAGAAGTACAAATACCTTTACAATGCAAATCAAAGTCAAAAGGGTTAGTAAAAATTAATGTCATTGCAAAAATTAAATTAAATTTATGCCTGAAAAAACTAATGGATGAATCGCCTAAAGTTTAGCTTATACCCTTGGGTGGAGTAAAAATTTACAGAATTAAAGAAGAAACTTGAAAATCTTTATTTATTTAAGACGATTTATAATTGTTAAATTTCTTCCTCTTGCTTTAATAACACCTTAAGTCCAATCCAACCCATAAATAATACTCAAATTCAAATAAAATAAAACGAAAAAGTCAAACCCAAAATGCACGCTCAAAATCAAGCAACGAAAAAAATTTAGATAATAAATTTGACTCATTCTAAAAAGAAAGATTAGGTAGAACCAAAATTTTCAATTTGAAATGCTGTCCACTATTTTGCAAACGACGTACACATGATTTTTCTTAAGTATATATGTTCGTCATTTTTTTTTAATGTTGGTTATGTGTCTTCGAAATCAATCCTTGGAATTATCTATTTAATCATCCTTAATATACTATAATAATATTGTGAGTAAAATATCTTTGTCAAATAAAAAGGCTTCCGTACTTTAAATAAAATAAAATAAATGAAAAGGCTTCCGCATACAGTAATCTTATTTGATGACAACTCTGTCCTCGTGCAATTAAAGGCTTTTGTAGCTAAAAATAAAGGAAATCAAAGTTATTATAATATTATTGCAACAAACTTTACAATATCAAATTAGTCTAAAATTAACCTTTCTTTATGTTACATAAGTTTTGGCTTCATAACTGAAAGTATTTTTTGGAACATTTCAAAAATATGTAAGAGCACACTATAAATTATTTTTGTCCATGATAGCCCAAGTGGGCTCTGTTTTTCCTCCGCATGGTTAGTACAAGCTCATCTGTTACTTTTATAACTTTTTTTTAAAAGAAAATTTGTTAAATATTTTATCTAGAATCACTTTTATCTTTTAAAATTTTTTTAATTACTTTTGATTATTAAAAAGTTTAAAAATTCTCTTCAAAATTTTAACCCAATCACTACTATTTTTTTTTTTTAATCGAAAAACAATTTCAAAGTCATATACCAAACCCAAATTAAATATCAATGTTCTTTTTCAAAAATTTTTGAGAAAACTCTTTCTTTCTGAGTTACACATTTTAGGAGTTGCTTGACTAATAAACAAAATCACACCAACTTCACTATATAATATAATTTCAGTTTTATCTCGCAATGAATTAAAATTTGATGGTCACCACATTTATATTTATCGAACTTTTAAATTAAAATATATTTATTTTTTTAAAAAATGTTTTTTTTATTATTGGAAAAAAGAAGGTTATTATTGTCCACATCCGCTGTGTTTGACAATGGAACTACTTTTGTGCATGCATGAGGCATTATTAATGGATAATAATTAAAGTAGTAAGATGTTTGTTGCGTAATTGAATAAAAATACATGGTAATAATATTAAAATTAAACTTTTTTTTTTTTGGGGTTATTGAAAAAGAAAAGTATGAGATTGTGAAATGATTATTGGGTATTTTTTGTTTTTTATTTGGCGCAAATTAGAAATTGGAATTGTTTACCTTAGAAACAAACCAGCTGTCTATAAGTGTAATGATTATAAGACTAAGGGCTTTAGCTTTGAATAACTAAGAATAAAGAGACTTCATTTCAAAAAATAAAAAATAAAAAAATAAAAAAAAATAAAGAGACTTTGGCCAATTGATCCATCAAGTAGATCGTGTTAGATTCTGGTGGGCCACGTGTCTAATCATATTTTCACATCCTAACAAAGTCTCTCCTATTTCTACCATAGTTGCGCTTCATTTTTCAAATTTATTCACACCATTTTCTTTTCTTTTTTTGCAATTTTTTTAAAACTAAATATATAATTATTCTTCTTATTATTATTATCTTACACATAATCGAAGAGGATTTTGTACTAGTTTAATAGGTTTATTTTGAATATGCATGGAATTGGCTTTTATTTTTATTTTTTTTTAAGAGGCTAATTTTATTTGTTTTTATGGGATATATTTCCTTTCATTTCTTTATATCAGTCTAAACTGCTTCTTTGAATTCCATTTTTACCCTTCAATCACGCTGCTGGATATTTTTATTATTTTAAAAGTCTTCATTTTTATCTCTAATGTTTTACAAAAGTTCAACCAAATCTCTACACTCTACTCAATAACACAATTATAAAATAGTATTCAAATAAATTATATATATTTTATGTAAATATTTGTCTCAATTACTAAACGGAAGAAAATATGTTCATTGCAATTTTTAGAACATTGTTCGTGAAAATCAAATAATTTTTATAATATCACAAATAAAGAGAATTTTTATATTGATTTTTTTAAAAAAATATCGTATCATCATTCTATTATTTAGATGTTATCCATTGAGATTTGGCTGAAAATTCTTGAAATATTGAGGATGAAGCTTTTTTTTTTTTAAAGTAGTTGAGATGAAATTAAAAAATGATATATGTAATTTGTCACAGCCGAACATAGCTTAACTGGTTAAAAATATATCTCTCTAAAAACATGATATATATAATGTTGGTTAGTGTCCATTATAGTTTTGTTTATATTAAAAATTGTTGTGACATGGTTAAAAAAAAAAAAATCTGAAAAAAATACTTTTTTTCGTTCATAAATTTTGAAATTAATTTTTATTTCAAGTTTCAAAATATTACAACTTTATTAAATTTAATTTTCATTTGGTTCCCTATTAGCGGTAGTTTATTTTAAGAGAATATATGATACCCCAACATCTGTCTTTTTGAATCATGGGCTTTTAAGATTTTTATTGAGAATATTCTGTAATGACATTTTTGTCCTACATTTTTTCTTTGAACAGTTGTTTATATTATATTTGTTATTTATATTTAAAAATAAATTATTTCATTCATTTACTCATAAACAAACCTTTGTAATTAATTAGATTTATATTTTATATTGAGAAATAAAATAAACTTTAATTAAATTGAATGACATATAATTCATTTTCAATTTAAATTTAAAATGTATTTTTTTTTGTACGACATTTCGAGTCCAGGATCCCGCTAGAATTCATCTCAATTAATTGGTTACCCGATTGGGCCTAATTTTTAACTCATAACATAAGTTATAGGAAAAAATTAATAAAAGAGGTCTCAAAATGAATCTTAAAAATGGTTGATAAAATGATTTAAGAGCACTATATATATATTTTTTTAAGTTTGATAATGATTTAAAAAAAAAAAAAAAAACTTTAAACTGTTAGTTCATTTTAATGAAGATAATTAACTCTTTAATGATATAATCTATTAACTCTTTATGATCTAAACCCCACACGTATTCATTATATAATTAACTATATAAAATTTAACAAAATAAGCGTACTAACACATCTAGACAATATATATATATATATATATACATAAAAGCTAAAAGTAAATTTGCCATAATTTTTAAAATAATAATATTAAAATATTAAATCTATTTTGATATTTATTATTTGGTTGAAATATTTTAAAAAAAATAATTTTTTTTAAGAAGGTAATCTTATATGTATTTTAAAAAAATATTTGTAAAACAATCAACTCAATTAAAAGTTAAATTATCATTTTAAAAATCATGTTCTAACTACTTCAGATTCGGTGTTCATTAACTATAGATGGTGTTGCAAATTGAACAACAAAAACTGTTAACGATTTGGTTATCTTTTTTTATAAAACAAATAGATATACTGTTTTTTTTTTAAAATTTTTTTTTAAGATATATAGTTTTTAATCCATAAATATTTAGATTGTTGTCAAAAAAAAAAGAAAAAAGAAAAAAAAAATGAAGTTCTGTATTTTATATGAAATATAAAAATATTTACGAAATGACAATCAGACTAGGGATTTTTTTTTAAATAATACTTATTTTTTAACTTATTTTCAAAATATTTATCTTTTCAAAATTTTTCCCTAAACAATTTATTGACGTGACACGTCTTATTTTTAATTTTTCCTTAAATCAGCAGCATGTCTATTCCAATTTTATTATGTTTAATTTTCTTTAAAAGACGACATGCTTCATAATCTTTACATGTGCGGTTTTCTTCACAAATGTTTTCTTTTTCTAAATTTGTTATCTCACTTTTAAAAAAAGTTTGCCGCACCACAGCCGCTCTCGATTTATTCCACTGCTACTGTTGTGTTCTCTGTCATAGCTGCCGCTTGGCTGGGTATTTAGGAACCACTCAGAAGTTTATATAAAAAATAATTTATATTTATTTTTTTTTACCTTTTTACCTTTTTTTTTTTTTTTTGGTTAAATTGAGTTTGGCGTTTAAAGCTAAAGGCTGGTCTGTACCAATAAATTAATCATCTTCCATTTTTTTGAACGCGATCAAACGAAAGGCAAAGCTGAAGCAGATTTCTTCACATATGCTTTTTTTATATGCCTCTTGAAGATATGAAATTTTTTAAAGAAAAGTAGGCGTGGTACCAACAAAGTGCCGTGCAAGACCAGTAAGTGAAATGCCTATAATTTTTTCAATATTATTTTTGGAATAAGTTTTGAGAGAGATATTTTTTGCAAACAAAATTATGATTTAACATTATTTAAAAAAAAAAGCTCATCAAATCACGTATGCCTGAATTGAGTTTTGTGTGGACATAAGGTCCAGACCCAAATATCTATGTAGTTTCTGTTGTGAAAGAATTTGATAGACAAGAGAGGAAACTTAAACCCAAATATTTTCTTGGGCTCAGTTTTTTTTAATACATGGGCTCAGTTAATTGGGCCTAAGTTCTCGTGGATTTTGATTAGGAAGTCAAAGCCCAACTCAATTGACATGAAAATTGAGTTATTTTAGTTGAGAAAAAATTGAGTTACATAATTTAAAGTCGGTCCTTTTTGGGTCCTTATTTTGTTTTCTTGATTGTTAGGGCGAGAGTCTTTCACCAATGTGTTATTCTTTGTTTTGTTGTTTTTTTTAGTTTCCTTGTTCCCATCTTCGAATATGAGATTTTTTTTAATGTTTTTTTTATTTTATTTTTTCCAATAAAATAGTTGAAAGAACTCTCTTACAATATTATATATCGTCTTTCTATTATGTTAAAATTTAACCTAATATATTTCTACTCTAGTTATTTTATATTTATATATATATTTTTTCACTTTTTATTAATATTTTTTTAGTACAACTTTTTATTAACTAATTGATTGAGATTAGTAATTTTAAAGTTTCTAATTGAAGAAAAATTAATTCATCTTAGTTAAATAGTATAATTACCCCAATTTTTCTTCAACCATAGACCTGGTTAGTGATGCTGATTGCTGAGAGTAAATCGATTACAATTGACAAGTAATTGTTCGTCAAAATCCAATTTTATCGATTTTAACATCATTTTTCTTGCCATGTCATTTGAGGAAATCAATTCTAGAATTTTTAATTTCCTAAAAACTTCTTCTTCCTCTAGGGTTAATGTTATCTCGAAGTTATTGCTTTGAGTAGCGAGGTTGTTCTTGTCTCTCAAGGGCCCAAGGCAGACTTGAAATCTTAAAAAATGAGAGAGAAAAAGAATAAAATTCTCTGTGATATCGCGTTGACTCAATTTCAGATTGAGCACTGTACTTCCGGCGACTGGACTTAACTGCGGGATTTCGGAGGCAAGTTCTAGAGAGAACCAATTTGCAATGACGTAGCTGTACGTTCGTCATCGATCCAACTTCCAAACTTTATAATCTATTTGTTCAAAGTCTGTCAGGATCAGGGTTCGTCAACTATCTCAATTGTCAGGTTGCTTAGTACTTATAATCTCATCCTATGTTTTCGCTGCTAGTCAGGTGCGAGAGAGATTCCTTTGGAATTCTTACTTGGACGAACTTATTGTAGAACGATACAATTGTAAGATGATCATGCACCCATTGTCCACTCTTAGAATAAGTTTGTTCTCACAGTTTTCAGCAGTTTCTTACTCTTTCTTTTCCCCCTGTAATAGAGCCGCAAGGGGCATTGACTGAATCGTTCTTCCACTAAGTGACAAGCCCATTACAACTGTGCTGTTTCGTCGGTATCCCACAACCTGCAAGGACGGGATTAATAATATATTTGTTTAGGTACGTTCTTATCTTCTAGATTTTCCCCCTTTTATTTATAAATAATCTTTTATTGTCTCCTGTTTATCTCATGTTCTGGAACTTTATGAAATCTGAAACCCGAAGGGTCATTTATGTCGTTGTTCCTTCCGGTGGACTTTGCCATTGCCGAATTATTGATTTGGAGAAATTTTTTTGGATGCTTGTGATATCTTATTTAGATCAAAATTATCACTTGGTTAAACATATGATTTGACTCAAGACACACCCTCCCGAGCTGTTCAATGTTCATTATTTATATTATTCATCCGGGTCCCCACGTTCATAGACAAATATCTTATAATATATATAATATGACATGTTGAATTTTTTTCCCTTTTTGTAAGGGTAAATAAATTCCATATTAGCTTGTTTGTGAATTGGTGTGGCACTCTCTTGTAGACGTGTCATTTTGTACTCTGTCGAATTTTCCCAGATTACGCTTGTGGGAGTGATGATATGCATATTAATAATCTATCAAACTTTTCCTTTAAAAGGAAATTTTTGTTTGGGGAATATTATTTTTTTATGGTACACAATTTGGACGAGGCAACTGATCAGCAAACGTTGCGCCAAACTTTTTTCCGTGTATCGGCGTTCCTCTATCTGGTAAGATTATTATAGATGCTTCTGGCGAGTTAACGAGTATGATTTTCTTCAAGACATAAGTTGAGAATGTAAAATCTGCTCAGAATGCTATATATAAGCTAATGGCATGCTGATCAGTGATCAATAACTAACAAATCTGGACGTGGATACTTCCCTCGGAGGCAGGGGAGATCTTTTTCAAAGAGACAGTCTTTAACATTGTGTAGGTGAATTATTGGAGTGAACAGAAGATGGTGGTCTGTAGAATATTTTTTCGCTGTTGTGCAAAATTCAGTGCTTAGTGACGAAGACGGCAGTTGGAACGTCGTAGTGTTTCCGCTTTGTTAACTTAGGAAGATGCATATGATTTTGTGCAAGCAACTAAGCTACTCGAGTTATGAAGAATTTGATGGAAATGAGTGATAGGTTGAAAAACTCTGAAAATGTTGGAGTGTAAGAACTGATTTGAGCATGGTAAAGATGATTTACGCGACAAGTAACTGGAAACGAACTTTTTTAATAAACTTGGTTGATAGCATTGATGATTATAAATTTAAGAAAGTGTTCTTGGAATTGGTACAATTTCCTCATGCAATGTTTCTTATTTTCTCTTTATGATAAAACTATACAGTTCTAACTTCATTTTGCCCGGAGTGGTAGTCATCAAAATGGTCAAAATGTTTTTTAAACCCTTGTTAAATTTACAGATCATGTTTGATCGTAATAGTAATTGGTTAAATGTTCAGGATTTGCTACTTTGTTGAACTAAGAACAAGCATGTTGAACGGCAATTCTGTTTTTCCCTTGATTATTTTGTAGTCTTAACTAGAGGATGAAGCTAACGTTTGTTACGTCCTATTGTATATTATAGCTTGCAGAAATTAATGGTACAAACGCGTTCCTGTAAGCTCCCTATTAAGCAATTATATCAGAGTTTACTAACACAACGAATGTGAAAGATGAGCTTATATTGATCAAATAATTTGTTGATAAAATCTGCCTTTTTATCTATAAGAGGTCTGCTCCATTTCAATGTCTTGGAGTTGTGAGTCCTAGAGATTTTCATCTTTTGTCAAGTTGCCATAGGAAACTTGACAATGTCCATTTGTTTACAAAACGAGTTTCATAAATATGAAAAGTAACTCTTGTTTTTGGATCTGCTAGCTCTGATTGTTCTCTCTTCTAGCGCCAGAGTAATATTTCGAGAGATTATTCCCTGGCGAGGCAAAAATGTTTAGATTGCTTGTAAAGAAAACTGATAATCTCTCTGATTTACCTTCTAATAATAAATATGTTTCCCAGTTCTTAGTTTTTCTTGTTATGTAAAGAAATTTGTAATTGGGGGTTTGCCTAAAAATTTGGAGCAAATGCAACTTCTATTCTGTTGGCTGAAAGGTTGTGTGTCGCTTTCCTGTATACGTTCTTCATGTTCTATTTACATGCTGTTGGAACATTTCTGATAAAATATCTTTTCCATGCATCACACATGCTTTTTGCATAAACTCTTAATTATGTATGAATTTTTCAGTAGAACTATGTATACGATGACACAGATTTTTATTTTGTCTTCTCACTCACAAGTGAAATATTTACACTGTCATTCTTTGTGGCTTTCATAGTTTGTAAAGCTAAAGTCCTCTGGTTAAATTTTGCAACACGACCGGTTGGCTTATGTGGAACTAGAGAAATAGAAGGCTTGTTTTAGATGCAATCATGTAACCAGGAAGTGTGGAGTGGTTATTGATTTATTTACTTGCTGTGGCTTAAAATTGAAGCTCTCTTGATAATAATTTCAGTAATGACTCTCTTTTTACCATTTATGCCCATTGGTCATCCTTTCCGTGACCCTTGGCTTAGATTTGGATGGTGTCTTACCTCCCACTTTAGCTTTGGAGGATACCTGATCTCCCACTCTCTGTGTATTCTTCTCCCCTTAAATATAAATGGCTTTCCTCTAAGAAACAAAAAAGTTGTCATCTAAAAGTTTCAGATTTGATTTTAGTTCTTTTTCCTCCATAAACGTTTGTTTTTATTCTTCTCTTCCTTTAACTTTTTCTTCATATTTTTATTTGAATATTATTTGTAAATATCTCGTATAAGTGTGGATATGATGATTGATGTCTATACATCGCGGCAATCACCATGGTGGTAGAAGGGTCAAGCCAGATACTTCGAGAGTTGTGGGCTAAAATCGTGGTGCGGTGTGCGTGTGCCTGAGATATCAAATATTAGATATTCAATTAGTTTATAATGAGCTCCATGACCCACAATTGTCCAAATACGTGTTGTAAATCTCCCTCTAGAATCTAGATCGTCTCCCACATCTCCCTCTGCGGTTCCCTCCACCTTCTCCTTTCCTTTATGAATAGATTGTCGTATGATTTCTCCGGCATGCTTCATATTTACCAGCGTATTAGATGATCTTTGGGTGGTCTTTGGCTCGGAGATTGAACTTTTTTTTGTTGATACTGGTTCCTGACTGTAATTTTAAGCATTAAAGTGGAGTGCATGTTAAAGAATGACGAGTTTTAAATGGTTGACAAATTGGTAGTAGCAGAAGATACAGAGAAAAAAAGAGAGAAGATAGCTGTGAGTTCTTTGCGTCCATTCACGTTGTGTGTACATTCTTCTTTTTGTTAATGAAGATACCATGGCTCTGCTATATATAGATTGAATTTGGTTATCAGCAGCTTACTTGCGCCTGGACGTGGTCTAGTAAAGCTTCTTCCCTGGACTTCTGTCCCCTGTTTCAAACTTTTTTCCCTGCAATTGCTTCTCTACTTCATGGATGCTTCCGGGATGGACCAAAACTCAAGTTTCGCACATATTGAGTCGCCTGAGATTTTGAAGACAAGTTTCAGAGGTAGTTTAAAGAGTGTTTCTCAGCTGCTGTATGACATCCCAGCTGGCGAATTTGCTTCCGTTTCTGAATGATGGACTGGTCGCATGAGGAGGGTCTGTGGCTGCCTGACGAATTCAACGTTCATTGGTCTTGCATTTTGGACACAGCTAAAATTGTCATTTTGGCGTGGAAGCGTAAGACACTTTCGAATATATATCTTACCGTGCGTTTTTGGTATTGACCCTGTGAATTTCATTAGCTTTCCTTTACATTCAACCCTAAAGTCTATCCATATTTATTTGTCCTGTAATTGCCAATGGCCAACCGACACCTAGGAAACAGCATTTACTTTCTAACACGTGGATTGTGAAGAAAGTGGACACAATTAAAATGAGAAAACTGTTTGATGTTTATCTTATCAGACACGCGTCTTTGTTTGTGAAGCCTCTGCGAAATTGCATCTATTTCCCTTCGGTTTTTTAGAACTTCTTTCCTAATTATTTGATTATCACTTGGTGGCACACATTAATCTTCTGTACAATGATTGGAGTGCTGGTGGCTTCCCACGTGTGAGGCTTAAGCTGCGAGCTATGCTTTACTTATGGACGAGGCCTTGATAGGTATCAAACTCACCTTATGGATCAAGTTTCCTAGTAATTTCCAAGACGACTGAAACAAGTTAACTGATGGCCTGAAAATCTTGAGCTCGATCGGTTATAATGATGCATAGTGAAGTATTCAAGATTTACCCAATAATTGTTAACATTCTTTGCTTTTGATATTAAGATTTACTGATTGAAGTACTTTCCCACTAAATATAATTGTCACCCAGTTTAATGTTTGCAGTTTTATCTGTTTATGTTGTCTCAAAGACTCTCCTTTTCTTCTGTTTCTTTACAAGGATATAAAGTGTAGATTAATGCCATACCTACCCGTTTCATATTTTCAATCAACTGTCTTAAGCACCAGGATGAGTCTATTTATTTATTTTAAATTGCATAAGATGCTTGGCATGCTTGCTTGTTGTGCCATCCTCCACTTGATGGTAAAGTTAGTGAATATTTTTGGCTTCCCCTTAGTTTCTATTTGCAGATCACAGGAAATTCCTATGCAGTTTACTTTCAAATTTTCCAACTGTATATGCAAAGTTCAATGAAACTTAATGATGAAAAGGGCTTTTTCTTTTCCTGTTTATTGCTC
>JAOANK020000033.1:733348-743589 GCA_026257165.2 Telfairia occidentalis | reverse complement strand
AGTTTCAATTTAATCTCTATATCATCCCTGTCGTTAATCATATTGAACTTGTTTCTTCCACTTAGGACTTTTTTATATTGTTAACTATGTTAGTTGTTACTATATTAAGATTTACAGTAGGGTACAAAATTAAAGAAAATAGTTAGATTATGTAAGTGGGTAAAACATAATTGAGAGATAATTGGTGAGATTTAACCAAACTATAGAAACTAAATTAAAACCATAAAAACCAATTTCGAATTCTTAAAATCAGAGAGATCAAATTAAAGCTAAGCTGAAACCATAAAGACTAAGTTTGAAAATTTAAAAATAATAATAATCAAATTCAAATTTTGCCCAAAATTATAGGGACTAAATTGTAATTTAATTAAAAGAAGAAGAAGAAGAAAATTATGTTTAAAATGAAAAAAATGAAAAAAAGAAAAGTCCTCCCTCCTTCCTCCTTCCTCCTCCCGCGAAGCGGCATAAATAAGAAGAAATTCAATCCCTTCCCGGCCCCAACCTCGAACTCGAATTCAAAGCAGTCCCAATAATACATTTATTCTGTAAGAGAGGATAAGTTCTGTACGTCTTACAAATTGTGTGATACCCAACCAAATTAGCTGAAGAATTATTATGTTTTTTCGGTCGGCTCTCTGGTTCTTGTATTTGGTTGGGTTTCTCCTGCTGGACGGCTCATCCTCAGGATTAGCACAGACTAATGAAATTACGGAATTCAGATGTTCCTCCGCCGACCCAAAAAGTAGAGTTGTGAAGATCGGAGTTATTACCGATAATAGCTCAAGGGTGGGAAGGGAACAGATCGTTGCCATTCAAATGGCTTTCAAACATCATCGTCTTTCTAATTCATGCCGCAACCTCCACCTCCTCCTCAGCGATTCGCCGCCCAACTCCCCTCAGGCTACTGCTACCGGTACCTTCCACTTATCCTTTCCTCCGTTTTTTTTTTTTTACCCACAATAAAGGAGAATGTAGGGTGTGAGAGTGACAAATTTTTTTATTTTTTTCTCCAAGATAAAACATATATTTGGTCCATCTAATATTTTTATTACAATACTATTTTAGCTCTTCAACTTTAATCACCAATCACCTAATCGAGCATAACTTAATTCGTTAAGACATAATTTTTTAATAAAAAAGTTTTAAAAAACTAAAATAGTGGATAAGACTCTTATATTATTTATATTATTTTTCTTTAAGTTGATAGTTAGATCCATACTAAAAAACAAGTCCTTAATTTTTTGAAGGTAAAAGATTTAGTCAATAAAATTTGTAATAGTTTAGTCTATAAAAAATAAATTTTATAACAGTTGTGGAGTTTCTTAAATCATTAAGAAATTGTTTTAGAATCAAATGTATTTTTAAGTTTGAAGTTATGAATTTTATTACTAAAACATTACACATATTAAAGTCTATCGACGGAGTTCTTAGAAATTTTAAATAAATAAAGTGGCTAAATTGTTATAGATCAGCTAAGTTGTTGTTTTAATAAAAGTAAGGAATCAGTACTTGGGTGTGTTTCGGCCCAACATTTCATAACATTTATAATTATAATTTAATATATTATTATTATTTTTTCTAAAGTTAGAAAGTCAGTAAATATATTATTATATCTAAATAAGTAAATGGAACTAAAGATTTATCATTCAGAATTAAAAAAAAAAACGTAAGCATGAATAATTCTCTCTAGAGAACTCGATCTCTACAATTTTTCTTTGCAAAATGCCCGTCCCAATTTTAACAAAATTTAGTGAAGAATTTTGCGTGCAGAATAGAGATTATAATGTTTGGCATCCCGCCCCATGAACTTCTTTAATTGTCTTATGTTTCTTTTAAATTAATTAATTAATTAATTTCGTTTTATATATTTATAACAGCTTTGGATCTGATTACACACAAACAAGTGAAAGCCTTGTTTGGAACTTTGACAAAGGAGGAAGTATCTTCAATTTTTGAGCTTCATAAACCCTCCAAGAATATCCCCATAATATCCTTATGTTTAGCTTCCTTAGTACCACCACCGACGCCGCCCATTCAAACGTCGTCGTCATTTATTCAAATGGCCAACGACATCACCCACCAAATGCAGTGCATTTCAGCTATTGTTGGCGAATTCCAGTGGCAGAGAGTCACTGCATTTTACGAGGACAAAAATGACTTTACGACCAACATGGCGATTCTAAAACTCCTCTCTGATTCACTTGGAGATGTCAACTCAAAGATTGAAAACCACATTGGCTTCTCTTTATTGGATCGAGAGCCACTCATTGAAGAGAGGCTTATGAACCTTAGTAACAACCGCAATAGGGTGTTCATTTTGGTGCAATCTTCCATCGAATTGGCCACCCTTCTTTTCAGAAAGGCCAGAAAATTGAACATGATGGAAAATGGGTACGTTTGGATTGTTGGGGATGAGATTGCAAACCTTGTTGATTCTTTAGATTCCTCTGCTTTTCATAACTTACAAGGTGTCATTGGGTGTAAAATTTACTTTGAAGAA
Source organism: Telfairia occidentalis (assembly GCA_026257165.2). Lineage (NCBI taxonomy): Eukaryota > Viridiplantae > Streptophyta > Magnoliopsida > Cucurbitales > Cucurbitaceae > Telfairia > Telfairia occidentalis. Next base: position 741,089 of record JAOANK020000033.1, on the reverse strand, counting down.
ACCAAAACTTTATTCAAGAAATTCAAAGTCGAATTCAGGAGAAATTATATGTTGAAATTCCCTGAAGAAGAAGGAGAAGCTGATCCAAGTATTTTTGCTCTTCGAGCTTACGATGCATATTGGGCCATTAGTGCCTCTGCCAAGGACAAGTTGCAAGGAAAAAAGTGGCCTCAAAAAGTTTTGGAAAGTAAATTTGAAGGTGTTGGTGGGATGGTGAGCTTTAAGAACGGCATATTGTCACATTCACCCACCTTCCAAATCATTAACGTTTTTGGAAAAAGCTATAAAGAGATTGCATTTTGGTCTCCAAAGTTTGGATTTTTTGATAAATTATCTCAACAAACGTCAAGCATTGGAAATGCTGCCGTCAATTTATCGAGCTTAGTTGTCTGGCCAGGTTGGTGTAGCCTTACTCTTATTATTTAGATTAAAAATTATTTTTTGTCTCTATACCTTCATTGAAGTAATGATTTAGTATTTAAACTTTGATATATAACGATTTAATTTTTTTTTTTAAAAGTAAACGATTTAATTCTTGTACTTTTAAATTTCTAACAATTTAATTAGTCTCTATCGTAGAAATTTTCATCAAAATAAAACGTTAATTTTTATCATGTAACGATTTAATCATTATAGTTTATAAATATATTTGGTTTCTAATCAATTTATCTATCTATATATGTTAGAAATCTACTAAAATTTAACAACATTTTCAATATAAATATTAAATTGTTACCAAATGAAAAGTCTAGGGACTAAATTGTTACATGTTAAAATTTAGAGATTAAATTATTACAAATTTAAAGATAAAAAAATTAAATCGTCACAAGGGACTAAATCATTATTTCATTAAAAGTACAAAAACAAAAAGTGTTATTTACCATCACAATTGATTCAAAGCCATGGGACTGCGACGGTTTAAAACAATTTAATATTGACACAGGTAATGCAAAAACGGTGCCAAAGGGATGGGATTTTAGCAACGAAAAGAGACCATTGAAGATCGGAGTTTCAACAAAAGCCGCTTTCCAAGAATTCGTTCGAGTGGATGATTACAATAACCCAAAAGGGCCTCATATCTCAGGCTTCTCCATTGACGTCTTTGAAAAAGTTGCCAAAAATGCAATGCTATCTTACGAGTTCGTTCCTTGCAATGACACTTACGATAATTTGTTGAAAAAAGTCTATAACAAGGTTAATTAAATCAATTTGTTTTTTTTTTTTTGTTCATATCTATAAAAAGGAGTAGCTGTTTAATGAGTTTTTTTTTGGATGATGTGATGCAGGAGCTTGATGGGGCAGCGGGAGATTTCGGGATATTTGCAGATCGATTCAACTATGTGGATTTTTCTGAGCCATATTTGGAAAATGCAGCGGTGATGATAGTGAAGGAGAAGCCATTGAAGTGGACGCGACAATGGCTTTTCATGAGAGCTTTCACTACAAAAATGTGGCTGATTATGCTTTCCATGCATGTATTTGTGAGCTCTGCAATTTGGCTGGTTGAGCGGAAACATAACGATGCATTGCAGGGAATTGGACACATGTTATGGTTCTCAGTATCTGTCATTTTTTATTTGCATAGTAAGTTGACTGATTATATATTAATTTCCATCATCTGCCAAGTACATAGTTACTCTCATTAATAATGTGAAAGGAAATAACAAAGTTTAGTAGTATTCATGGATATTAGTGAATTTTTCAGGAGAACCAGTGAAGAGCGGATTGGCTCGACTGGTGTTGGGGCCATGGCTATTCACTATCCTGATTGTAACAGCAAGTTTCACGGCCAGTCTTTCATCCATGTTGACAATGTCGCGGTCCCAACCAGCGTTTTTAGACATTGAAGCCCTGAAGCTCCAGAATGCGACAGTGGGATGCAACAAGAACTCTGTAATGGTGAGAGTTCTATCTCAAGTGTTGCCGTTTCACCCACAGAATGTCAAACAGATACCCTCAGTGGATCTGTTCCCAAACGCCTTGGAAACGGGAGAGATTCAGGCCGCGTTCCTGTCGGGTCCCCATGCAAAAGTCTTCCTCGCGAAACACTGCAAAGGTTACACCAAAGTCACCATCTTCAAACTCCTCGGCATGGGTTTCGTAAGCCACCCTAATTACATTCCAATTCTCTCTCTCTCTCTCTCTTTCATAATGTTTGTTTGGTTTTATCATATTTTTTTGAATTGAAAATTTCAATCTTTGAGCTTTAGAACATATTTACAATTGGTTAATGGCAAAATTTCGATAAATTTGTTGAGGAAAAATACTTGGTTGCATACAGGTACGCACAAATCTTTCTTACATATCATCGTTAAAAATTTCATAGTCGAAGAAAATAAAAAGATTTTCTATTATATATTTCTGTCTCTTAGTTTTGAATTATTTAATGGTGATTTCTGCCTACCGGACAACAACAAGTATTCTTAATAAGGGAACCCAAGGCCCTACAAAATATAGAATAAGTGAGCTTGATTCTAGGTCGCACATCTTTCAATGCTCAAATTAGAATCGAGTTTAGGAATAGTCTGGCGTTTATCTTATGGGATTACAAAAGATAAAGATATCCCAAATTTGTAGTGGCTGAAGCTTAGGTAATTTCACCCATGAACACACTATTTTGAAAATTTTGTGAGTTGTGTCTGTGTTTGTGGTGGCAGGCTTTTCCGAAGGGGTCTCCGTTGACGGTGGACATATCGGCTTCAATCGCGGAGCTGACTGAAAGAAGGGAAATGCCGGATTTGAAGACCACATTGCTTTCTAACTTCAACTGCTCCGACGATGATGTAGATGGGTCGGGTTTAGGACCCGAACCGTTTGCCTGTTTGCTTCTGATTTCGGGAGTTATTGCTTTCATGGCTGTTCTAATCACCGCTTCTCGTCTTGCATTCATGAAGTTGGGCTGGATTAAAATGCCCACTTTAACCAAACCCCACATTCCCATTTAGATTAGATTATTACAACCCTATTCGTTGTCCCTGATGTATATGATGTTTTCATCTCGACTATTTTCCCCTTTTCGTGTGGATATGGTAATTAATGAGGCTTTATTATGGTATCTAAGAGTAGTGATGTATTTGATCTTCTATATTGTATAAAATAAATTTCTTTAATATAATTTTCAAAAATTGTGATGAAATTTGTGCCTACAACAACATTTAGCTCAATTGGTTATGACATATATTTTTGAATTTTCATTTTACACGTTGAATTGAAAAAAAAAAGAAATGAAATTGGGATCTAAACTAAAATCATGAATCGTTTAATTATTTATTTATTTTAATATATTACATAATGAATACAAAAATGAGCATTCGAAAGAACCACTTTTTTTCAGTTCAACAACATGTGGGGTAGGGGATTCGAACCCATGACTTCTTGGTTAGAGAGATATGTATTTAACCAATTGAGCTATGCTCGGTTTGGACGAAAGAACCACTTAAGTTATGCTTGAAACAAAAAACAAAAAGAATAAAGTGGAAACAAGACAAAAAACTTGAATAAAAGAAACTTCAATTCAATTGCTTTGGAAAGTAGAATTTGAAACAAGTATTTATAAAGAAAATAAATAACCAATCACTACTCATTAATTAAACCACTAACCTTAAATCTCTCTCTACAACATCACTTATTCATTAAGGCTCCGTTTACTTCCCTTCAATTGGAATGAAGATAAATCAGATAGAAAATCAATCAGAATGAAATTATTTGGAATGAGAATCTTATTTCTTTGATGCTGTTTATTAGAAGTTATCTGGAATCAGAATCAGAAACTCATTCATGCTGTTTACTTTCATCTAGAATCGGAATCAGATAAATGATTATTACAAAAATAACATTTGTATTTTAATCAATTAAAAAATTATGATAATTATTAAGGAGAGAGGAAAGGGTAAAGTGTTAAAACAATTAATTAGTATTATGTGGGCTCAACGAAATAGAGAATGAGAATGAGATTGATCACTTTTTGAGGGAATGAGATTGCCCTTCTTTGGGAGTGATTCCCCAATTTGAGGTGAATCTCACATTTAATTCTCATTCCTTAATTTTGGTTAATACTATCAAAGACAATTAAAATTTTTATTCTAATTCCTTGATTCCGATTGAAGGGAAGTAAACAGGACCTAAACCTTCAACTTACATCTATCCTCCCACTTCTCACTTAATTATATCAATTATGAAATTAAAACATATTTGCACTAATTAGTTTTAATATTCCTCCTTAGTGCAAATGTTCGGTCAACCACACCAAGTGCACTTCTAAGTTCTTCAAATTTAAATCTACCAAACACCTTGGTAAATATATCAACAACTTGCTCCTTGGAATATAATGTACCTTCTACAATTTCATGTTTTACATCAAAACTTTTTCTCGATCAAAATGAAAATGTGTTTTAATATGCTTTCTACAAGCATAAAACATTGGATTTCTTGTAAATTTTATTGCATTTTCAATATCACAAAAAATGGAAATTGGATAGTTCAAAGGAAAAAATATTTCTCTCATAAACCTTTTTCAGCCACAATCTTGAGTAGCCTAATAGCTCCTACCTATTCTGCTTCACAATTTGAAAGAACAACAAAATCTTGTTTTTTACTCACTAGTACAAATATGGGCTTTAATGTCAGTCAAAAAAATGAGTGCCACATTCAATGACAGACAAAAAGAAAAACAAGCTAAAAACAAGCTCAAATTTTATTTTTCAGAAATATCACCTTTAATGTCGGGCATTGCACGGCATTACAAGTCCGACATTGGTGCGTCTTTTTTTTTTTTAGTGAATTACACTTCAATGTTGGGCATTGTCCGACATTAAAAGTATGAACGTCCGACATTAAAAGTTGTTTTAAAAACACTATTTTCTTTCCCTTTCCAAATTTTTCTCTCTTCCAGATCGCATGACTAAAGCGCCATCCGATGTAGCGGCTAAAGACTCATATGGCGGTTGCTCGATGTGGGATCGACGGAGTGATGAAAAATTTGGTTCATCATTCTCCAAAATCAAGAATCAAGGGTTCATCTTTCCCAATTTGTTGCAATGTCAATCATATTTTCATGTTGTTTCAGAGTTTAAAAGAAACCCTTAAACCCTACAAAAGCCTCTCCACATTGGCGTCTGCATCCGCTTCTCCCATTTGTTCAAAACCCTCGCTCTCCCAAATCCTCTCTCTCTTTGCAGCTTCTGAGCCTTCAGGATGCATTTCCCTTGCCTGAAAATCGAACGTAGTGTCAAAACTAGTAGACCCAGGTTAGGGTTTTGAAAAAGGAAGGGGAAGAGGAAGAGAATGGTGTGGAGGAGCAAGAACCAGATGTGTTGGGGAGTTTCCCATTGGGTCAGTTCCAATTTGATCATATAGGTTCATTTGAACCATTGACTTTGTCGTCGAATGATGATATTTTGCTCGTATAGGTACCCTCACTCGTTTTCTTTCAATTCTCTTATGGAAATGGAATTGAGGAGCTGTAAGCTGCTTCTGAGGTTGAGAAAATGAATTTTAACACATTTACTGGATCAAGGGATGCAGGGGTCAAAATTACTCACTTTATCGCCCTGGTTGATGAAGTTTTCGTTGACTGTATTCTGTTTTTGAAAATTTAAAAATCATTATAGTTTTCTTTCTAAAAATTTTATAGAAAAAGAAAATGAAGAAATTTTTTGCAAGTCTGCATAATTTTTTAAAAAATAAGAAACTAAAAGCCAATTATTATGAAATGGGCTTAAGATGCTGGCTGATCTTGCTTAAAATATGAATCCTGAATTGGGAAGACTTCCTAGTCTATGTAAACCAATAATGTGTTGCAATATTTCAATTTGAATATTAGATTTTCCCTATAAATATTATTGAAGATAACTAGATTCTAACAACTCTTATTCTATGTTCTACTATTAATTAGAATCTATTTTTGCGGTATATTTGACTACATTTGATGCAACACTAGTTTCTGATTTGAAGTAGGTTAGTTACTATGCTAGTTGAACCTTCAACCACTAAATGAATCTTTCTTTTTTTTTCTCATTTTTTGTGGCTTTAATTGGTTGCATATGCTTCCATCTATCAATTGTAAGTTACTTGAACATCAAAGAGAAGGAATCAAATTTTTGTATGGTTTATCCGCTATTTCAGATCCTGAAAGCTAGCGACATGAATTCCTAAAATTATGGACTTTGAAGGTGAGCACGGTTGCAATAGCATCCCATGATGCATCAAATTTCTACTTGCAGTTGCATTTGAGATCTTAGGCAAGTCTGAAACAAATCTACGTCACGTTTTCTTTTGTTTCATTGAATTTCACAAGAACTTTTTTTTTTATCAGAGATGTTGTAATTTTTCTTTGCTTCTCTTAACATTTCTACCTTTAAACCATATTCTGGATAATAGTCTCCAAATGTATTCATAATTGATCATTGGAAATTTCTGACAGTCTGCAAAATCCTGTCTTCCACTTTTGAACATTTTTTTCTTCCTTTTTATTGATGCAACCATAATTCATTTGGAGAAATATTTATAGGAGGCATATGTTAAAGCGTTGGGTAGGGGCTTCTCAACTACTCCTTTCAAGACTTTCACTATTCAGGGGAGATTTGAAATGGAGTGCAAATGCGAATTGCAACAACTTCTTAACAAGGCTTTTCTTAATTATATGGGCTTTACCAAATAAGCTTGTAGCCAGCTTGTTTATGAGACAAAGGGGTTTGATCCTTAGGTTTGTCTTGGTTGTTTATTAGATTATTGGCTGTGAGTGCACAAAGTTTATCTTATATTTTACTTTTTTTCCCTATTCTGTTTGTTTTCTAATTTAGTTGTTCAGCATGCGGCATCACCAAATACTAATCGAATCTATTACTGTAGACATCGAATCATTGCAATTTGCTCAGCTCTTAACGTGATGGAAGTAATGGCATCTTCCATATGCTCCTTGCTATCACATGTGAGTTTCTGTAATGATAAAAGAGGCAAAGGCCTTAGGACTGGCACTTGGTATCCTTTGTCTAGATGGGTATGTTGTGTTGAAGGGTAAAAGAAAGCCTATCACTGCCTATGCTGTCGGCAATCAAAAAAATTAAGTTTTTATTTCGTAGTAGGTGAAATTTTCAATAAAAATTATGTTTGAAAAATTAATGAGAATCTGGACTCGGTTAAATAATCCAAACATTATTATACTTAAAGGTTTAGTTAGAATCATTATGTGTAAGTAGTGGCTTAGTTATAATGTTTTAGTGCTCCACACATGCTTATTACTTTTGCATCTCTGTTGCCTTGAACTTCATTACTATTATTAATAGTGTGCTCGTTGATTTACATTTTTTAATAGTGTGCTTGTTGTGCTAATTTGAAACCTGCATTCATATGTTCTTCATACTTCTCTTTAGAAGATTTTTGCTACTTGTCGAGATCAATAATAATTTTGGGAGCCTCCCATGCCTAGTTTTATCAATGAAACTTCAGTTTGCTACTCAGAGCTCATTATCAGGTTAGCTACTCGGGGCAACCAAATATATTATTATTTTTTATTAAATGTTTAAGGAATCGATGACGGACATTGACCGTCATTAAAAGAATATGACATGTTACATGGTGTTTAATGTCGGGCAATGACCGACATCAAAACCCGTCCGTCATTGTTATATACAATGACATACGGTTTTGGTGTCGGACAAAATTTTAATGTTGGGCATTGCCCGATATTAAAATTTTTTTGTCATTATAAGTTAGAATGACAGTCACTTTTAATGTTGGACGC
>JAOANK020000033.1:697664-709267 GCA_026257165.2 Telfairia occidentalis | reverse complement strand
TTTACTCGAACATATTTGCAATTTTAAAAAAAAATGGAGATTTTTGAAATTGAATTCCCTACAAAGGTGATTTGCAAACACAACGGCAACTTTTAGGTTTAGCAAATATAACAATTTTTTAAAATCATATTTGCAATATTTTTATTGTTACAATTTTGTCATTCTTTTAAGAATATTAGTAATATACCTAATATTAAATATTTCACTAATATAGTATATACTTCCTATAAGATAAATCCTAGGTATATCAATGATACACCTTAATATAACGTATATCACTAATATATTACATATAAATATACTAATAATATACTTCATATTAAGTATATTAGTGATATACCTAATACAAAATATATAAGTGATATACATTCTATAAAATATATTAATGATATATGTTTCATATAAGGTATATTAGTGATAAATTTTATAGAAATTACATTACTAATATGCTTAGTATATATATCAATTATATACTTCATATTAGGTATATCAGTGATACACCTAATACAAAATATATAACTTATATACTTTTTTTAATTAAAAAATTGTGGGGTTGGAAAATCAAATCATCGACATTTGTGATTATTGTAGGATACACTTATATAGTTCTTATTAGGTGCATTAATGATATATACCTATTACAAAATATATAATTTTTATACATTCTATTAGGTGTATTAGTTAATATACTTCATATTAGGTATATCAAGTATATCAGTATTATATATAATATATACAAAATATATTAATGATATACTTTGTATTAAATATATCAACAATATACTTCACATCAAGGGTAGGTTTGTTTTCCATGAGAAAAAGGTGGGCTGGATTTTTTATTTTTTGGTATATTTGCAGAAATCATATTTACAATTTCATGGACTTTTTCTTGTCATATGTGCAAAGAGTCCTAGAAAAAAAATATTTGGCCACAAACAATAGCCGGACTATTAAAAATTTCACAACTATTTATCTTTTTGGAAAAAAAAATTCTCATTTTCTTCATTATCTTTTCCAGTTGTCAAAAATATAATGATAATATATGGAAAGATACTTACATGTCGTGTAGCCTAGTATTGTTCCATAAAAAGGTAAGCAAAACAAAAACCCACAAATAAGAATTAAGAGAGAAATGTGTACGCCTGAACATACCTCAACTAGTTAAAAGATACATTTTTCACTAAAGGCCAGGTTCTAATTCTCATCCCACATGTTTAAAAAAAAAAAAGGGAAAAAACTATTTGACCTTTAAATTTGTCAAGCTATTATATCAATTTTGATCATAAACTTTTAATTTCATCAAATTAGACTCTAGATTTGAATAAATGTTTCAATTTTGACTCTCTAGTCAATTTTCGATAATTCATCCAGTAAATTTAACAAATTGTAATATGATATTTTTTGTAAACTCATTAATTTCAGTACAAAATTAGGTATGATTAATGCATAAATTAACCTTAGAATAACTTTTGTCAAAACTCACAAATTTCAATAAGAAGTTTGTCCTAACATCTTTTTTCTTTGTAATTCTATCAATTTTGTTTCCTATATATGTTTTATATTCATTGATTGCATAAAAAATACTTTTTTTAATGATATTTTGAACAAAAATTTATAAAAGAGTAAAAATTACAATATTTTCTTTTCATGTTTAAGATTAAAATTGTAAAATCTATCTAAATTCGAGGTTGAATTTGATGAAATTAAAAGTTTAAGATCAAAATTGATAAGTTTAACGGTCAAAATTGATTTTTTTTTTTAAGAAATAAAAAGAAAAAAAGAAAAAAAGAGAAACGTATATAAAAAGCAAAGAGAGAGGATAATAAACGGCATCGTGTCATTGATTGGCTAATTCTCATTTCCAAATTCCAAAGGAGATGGCAATGGCGGTTTCACTCTCAGTCTCAGCGGCCACAGCCACAGGCTTCCTTTTACAGCCCTCTTCTTCAACTCCCTCCATTTCCAACACCTTCTTTCGTCCCTCATTTCCCCCAAACCCCACCCTCCGATCACCCTCTCGCCGGAAAACAATGGTTCAGGCTCAAGCTCAGCCGCGCCAGACATGGCTCCCCGGCCTGGACCCTCCACCGCATCTGGACGGAAGGTTAGCCCCTCAAATTCCTCTCCCACTTCCAACTCTCCTTCCCATTTCTTTTCCCTCCTGATCTTTCCGCAGCCTGCCCGGCGATTTCGGATTCGACCCACTTGGCCTCGGCGAGGACCCCCAAAGCTTGAAGTGGTACGTCCAAGCCGAGCTTCTTCATTCTCGCTTCGCCATGCTCGCCGTCGCCGGAATTCTTCTCACAGATGTCTGTACTAAATCTCTTATCTCTCAGTCACTGCACAACATACCCAAATTTTAATGTGCTTCGCTTCTTCCTCTTTTGCAGTTGATTCGTGTAACAGGATTCGGCAATTTACCAATTTGGTACAATGCGGGTGCGGTGGAGTATGGATTCGCCAACAAAGAAACCCTCTTCATTGTTCAGCTGCTGTTGATGGGGTCTGAAATTCTTTCTCTGCCGCCATTTCATTTTGGTTTTGAAAGTTCCTGTGTGTGGCTGTATTCATTGTTGAATTCTATGGCTTTGTAGGTTTGCAGAAACCAAAAGATATATGGATTTCAAAAGCCCTGGATCTCAAGCACAGGAAGGAACTTTCTTTGGATTAGAAGCCGCTCTGGAAGGTCTCGAGCCCGGGTAATGTACATTTCAAAAAACTCATAGGATATTAATACCTTAAGTAGCAGCTAAGAGGGAAATCTAAACTTTACATGATAACTTGAAAAGGGAATTGTTCTTATTTCCTCTTGAACGATTAAACATTCTTGAGCATTGAACTTACAGATACCCTGGGGGTCCTCTGTTGAATCCTCTTGGCCTGGCTAAAGATATCAAGAATGCCCATGACTGGAAGCTCAAGGAGATTAAGAATGGTTAAGTTTTCCCCTCACATTGTAAAATTTTCATCTTCGTCTTCATTTTCCCGCCGGACTAATCTTCGTTCCTTCAAATTCCAGGGCGGCTTGCAATGATAGCTATGCTTGGGATCTTTGTGCAAGCTTATGTAACTCATACAGGGCCAATAGATAACCTTGTGGAGCACCTTTCTAATCCATGGCACAAGACTATTATCCAGACCCTCTCGAGCTCAAGTCCTTGAAGAAGAAGAAGAAGAAGAAGAAGAAGTTGGCAGTCTCTTTACTCAAGGAGCAAAATATAAGCTGTAGGTTCTGAGCTTGAGGTTGTAGGCTCCAACAGAGCCATCAGCCATATACTATGGCAGTGGAGAGAATTCATAAGCTAAAAAGGGTACAGATGAAAGAACAAATGACCTTGTAATGGTTTTTATAAACACAACACAAACTTTTCCCCGAGATCGATTCTTCGTTTCACACGTGTTTATATTTTTGCTCTTGCTGTTACCTAATGAAAACAAGAGATTAAGGAAAAGCACAACTGGGAAAGTTATCATTGTCTGAACATCTTCTAATAATTTATCAAATTACAGAGACGAAACCATTGATCCTTGTACATTCAAAGAATACTTGTGAAGTATATTGTTCCCAAGAACTCACATCACATGAAGGGTCTGATGGAGTTTGCATCAGATTTTTGGATTCCGTTGCTATAAAAAATGGAAGTCTAAAAGTATAGTGCTAAAAAATCAAATTTGAAGTGCAGAAGATGAATATTTGCTTATGGCTGCAAGAATCCTCTCTTTATCTCTGGTGGGAAATGCTTCTAATAAGACCCCATCTTTATAGAAGTGGAACAGTGGCACTGTCTGCAGCCATCAATTTTCAACATAAATAAACAAAAATGCAAAAAAAAACAAAAAACAAAAAACAAAAGTACATGAATGAGGCACGATTTTACTTCTTAGTAATTTGCCGAGATTTTTGTTGAAGATAGAAAAGAATAAAACAGAAACAACATATGCCTATTTTTATCTGTTTTTGAAGTAGTTACTGTTCATACGCTAGTTTTCAAGAGATGCACTAGAGAAGCTTTTATAATGTATTTTGATTATGGAGAAGGAGATGACTTGAGGAGAAAAGAATCAGTTTCTTTTTCTAACTTTTTTCAAAAACTTTCTAAACACTCAAAATGTAAGTTGAAATATAATGAAATTGATCTGAAAGTTTTTTCTTTTCTTTTTAGTTCAACAACATACGAGGGTGGGAGGATTCGAACCCACAACATTTTGGTTGAAAAGATATGTTTTAACCAGTTGAACTGCACTCAAGTTGGCTAATTGATTTGAAGGATTTGATCTCAAAACAAAAGCAATATAGGATCCCAAAAAACCAAAACCAGTCCAGAAATCAAATCTTAACTTCAATTCAACACTACCCAACATCCAAGAGATATCAAGAAGGGAAAACAAATTTACCTTGATCCTAAGTCGTTCAGCAACTTCAGATTGTTCATCATATTCATCAATGACCTAAAACCACAATCATTCGGACTTGAGCATTCGGTGGTAAAATGTGGACAAGAAAGTTCAAAAATTACTTTACCAACAAAACTTTTAGCTGATATACTCACATTATGCTTCAAGAAGATAACCGGAGCCTCTCGATCACCAGAGCCCCTGCACAATTTCGCAAACCCTTGTTCTATATACTTGCAGCTCCCACAAGATGTTCGATAAAAGTCCACAACCACCAAAGCACCAGTTTCTTTCGCCCTGTCTACAATCCTAAGGAACTCTTCGTCCGTCTTGAATTCCCTCACACAATCCACAGGGCAGAGATCATCATCTTCATCAGACAACTCCCCTTGACTTCCAGCAGCAACTCTGGTTTTACTCTTGAACATGAATTTATGTCTGAAGATATTCAGACACGGTGGGATTTCAGGTCTTGTAATAGACAATCGAACGTGCCTTTTGTCGGACAACCAGCGGTGAATTGAAATGGGGATTCTCGATTCGAGTTCCTCATTTGGATTTAATCCAGAACTGAATAAAGCTCTACATTGCAATACATTCTGGTTCTGCCTTTGCATTGCAGCATATATAACCTAAACTCCAATTTGGGTCTTTTGAGTGAATGAACAAACTTCGCAATCAGAAAGCTAGTAAAACCGAGCAATGTCTCAGATGTATCAATCAATTCAGTACTTGAAACTCGTAATCTTATTAAACGTTAATCGTGACAATCGATTCAGAAAGATGAAATTAAGGAAATAGAATGAAGGGTGTTACAAATTTATGGGGGAAAGCAACAAATGATGGACCAGTGGCTTACCTCTGAGCGGGAAGAGAAGCTGCGAACCAGAAAAAGACATGACTCTACCATTATCCTCTTCCTTTGTTTGCCAATGACTTTACATTCACGTGGAAGGTTTTGTGGACAAGACTTGCTGATGATGGGTTCAATTTGAAAATCTGAAATTGGAGGCAGCCCAGATTTGGAAGCCCACTATTGAATGAGTAGCAAAACGATTCAAGAGAAATTCACTGTTCATTCTAATTATTTTCACGAATCAAGAAAATTCAAAGAACAAAATCTGATGTTTGTTGCCACTAGCTTGTGCTTGATTGTCACAGGCTTGATCTTTGAGGTGAAGACTTTGGCACGTTGATAGAAAATGATAGCCATAAACAAAGAACATGGTCGGAAGAGTTTTCAATAGTATGAAATTTTGTTGCATTAATGTCCTTTATATTTAGTTACATGGTCAATAAATAAAAATAGAGGAAAATGCTTTTAAGTAAAATAATATTTTAAATAGTTGTGTGTGAGTGTGACACAACATCAATGAAAAAATTCAGTACTAAGTATAAAACCATTTTTTTGCCCAACATGCTCATGTATGCAAATTTTGATATCTAACACAGAGACATGCTGGCTTATATTTATATCATTTATTTTCAAAATGTTGTCATACACTTCTGCATTTGGTTTTACTAGCTAACCCTTGTGATATTTTGAATTTGTGTTCAAAGTTTTCTTTGACATAAACACAACCAGTCACCTTACAGAGAAGATCAATCAACAACATTGAAAAAGTTTGGGGGGTAAAAGATTATCGAGACAGAGGAAGCTAAGCTAGTTTAATAAAGAGATTAAGATCATATTAATGTATTAAAAAGAGAGAGTTCTTGTCATGAGACTAACAAGTTATGTTGCTTTATTTCGACTTGACTTTTGTTTGCCTAACAATGTTAGCATTTTTGGGAAGAATGACTTCTTCTTTTTCTTTCCATCCTTGGATTCTGATAATGATTCAGTTCGACCAAGGCTTTTTGGCGTCTGTTCCTTTGGGCTAGGCACTTGTGGAGAAGGAGAATCTGCTTGGTCACCAGTTGTTGATTCTTTAACCTCAAAGCTTGCCCTTGGGCTTGTTGTAGGAATTGGGACTTCTTGGCCAGATTTATTGTCTTTGCTTTGTTGCTCTTGTTCTGCCCTCCATGTCCTCAACTCTTGTTCTACTGCTAACTTCCCTTCCTCGGCCTCACTCGCCTTGTCCTCTGCAGCTTTCAGTGCTTCCTGTCTGGCTATTAGTTCGCGAGCAACTTCTTCCAACATTTCTCGACTTTTCGCCTCAGATTCCTTCATGACCTCAATTTTAGAAATCGCTTCTGTCACCCTGATGCTGGCCTGCTCCTCAGCCTCACGGGCACATTTGCTGAGTTCAATGTATTCCTCTAGTGAAATAGTTACTATGGTTGGTGAATCTTCTTTGGCGGTTTCAGAGGAATCACTCTCTTGTAGTGCTTTGATTGCTGACAACGCTAAAATTTTTGAAGCATTGGAAGCTTCAATCTCCTTCTGAGTTGCAAGTAACCTACTTTCCATTGCGCTTGATTCTGCCTTTGCTTGCTCTGCTTCTATCTTTGCCTTCTGCAGCTCTTCACGAGCCATCTGAGCAAGTGACTTGGCCTGATCTGCCTCCTGTGCTGCTTGATTCAATTGATTAGTCAGGTCTAAACTATTTTCTTCAGCTTCTTTTATGTTTCCTTGAACTAGAGCAATTTCGGACATGTTCTTAGCTAATTCAGATTCAAGTGATGCAGCCATGCCGGAATGCATGCCTTCTCTTTTCTTAGTGGTGGCCAAAATAGATTTCTCCTCTTCAAGCTCTGATTTTAGTGAAGTAGCAGCCATCTTCAAGCATTCTACTTCTGCAATTGCTTTCTCTATGTTGAGCTTCACTTCTTCCAATTCTCTTTTTGTTGAATCAACCGCTGATTGTGTAGTTGTATCTGTTCTCTTCTCAGTTTCCGCAACCTCACCTTCCAAGTTCTGTTCATCACTTATCTCCTCCTTTCGTATTGATTGCATATAAGCCATCATTTCAGCTTTCAAATCCGATAACAAAGTTGAGGCAGTATTCACTTTAAATTTAAGATCTTCAATTGACTGAATTTGCAAATTTAGTCTACAAACCTCCTTTTCTGCATCGTCTAGCTCCTTTTTCCATTTGGAGCAATCTTGCTCTTTGGCCAAGGCTGCACCCATCCTTTGCTCTTCTGCTTCTAAATGAGCAGCTTGTGCAGATTCCAATGATTTCTTTAAAGCTACCAGCTCCATAGTCAGCTCCTCTAGTGCTTTCTCACTTTCTTTAGATGCAGCAAGAGCATCATCAACGTTTTTCACAGCGGAATCTCTCTCACTCACTAATGAAGAAAATTCGTTATGCAGTAGTTCCAATTCTTCTTTGATGGATTTCAGTTCCGAAACTGCAGCAGCATGCCCGGCCATGGCCATCTCAAGCTGTGCCTTGGCTAGGGCATCATCATTCTCCTCAGTAGCTCCTTGCTGCAGCTCCTCCAGTCTAAGCTTGGCAAGTTCTGAATCTTGTTTTGCCTGTTGCTCTTCCGTTTTTGCAATCTCTAGTGCAACCTCTAATTCTTCAATGCGCCGTTTAGTGTTTTCGAGCTCACTCAACACTTGGAATTCTGTCTCCACAGCTTCCTCTGACCTTTTCCTACACTGAAGAATCTCCTCCTGCACGTCTTCAAGTTTTTCCTCCACTGTCTTACTTCTCTGCAGGAGCAGGAAAAAGAAAAGATTTCAATTGCTTTCGAAATATTGAAAGACCCTTATGTTAAAGAACAAGGCTAAATTATATGCAATATGCTAATAAATTCACAACCTATAAGAACAAATCGGATCGTCTTTGTTCGGCAAAAAGTGATGAGATGCATAAGCAATAGTAACAAAAAGACCACGTTCATCTCTCCCAACCAAAAGACAGATCCAAAAATGTCCATAAAATGGTGTCATTGTCCCTCTATGCACATACAGAAACAATGGACAAGAAAAGCTAGCCAATATATTTATATATATATATATATAACATAAATACCTCCATAGAATGGACTCGACGAGCTTTCCAATCAACAATCCCTCCAAATTTAGAGACAGCTGCTTTTACAGATTCAATAGGTGCCTTGGTTTCAATAAAGCCTCTATTTAAAACACCTTTTCTTGGAGAATGAACTTCCATTGTAACGTTATTCTCCTTAGCCTGCAGCAAGAACACATTCATAAAAGGAACCCTCTCAACATAATTGTTTGACAATCTTACACTAGAAGAGGAAACAGAAGGTACAGTGATATCTTTGCGGTTGCAGACAATAACTTCAGAAATTACTGAAGGTGAATTCTTGGTAGCAAAGAATTTAGGACTTTCAGAATATATTACTCCATTGGCAACAGGAGCAGAATATATAACTCCATTAGCAACAGGACCTGTTGGGCCTCCACTTTCAAAATCTATCTTTGCATTACAAACAATGACAGTGGGAGCTTCACTTTCAGATCCTGTCATCTTTAAATCCTGTGCCTCCGTTGGAGTTACATGTTGAGTTGAATTGCCATCATTGAACGATACAGCTACATCCCCCATTCGAAGAAAGTAGAAAAGACAACCCACAAACACACGAGCATATCAAAGTAAACCAGGAAAAAGAAAAAAAAAAAAATCAAAACCCAATGAAAATTCTCAACAAATTCTTCAAAATCCATATAAAACAAGCAAGTTAATTCTCATAGGCCCATAAAATCAAAGCTGGAAGCCAAAATAAAAAAAAACTGAAAACCATTTGCTACATAGAGATTCCAAGGCCAAAATCTTCAATTCCGAGTTGGGATTTAATCAGAACAACGAAACGAAATTGTCGTTCATCTCTTGCCATCAACCAAATCAAATTAGAAAACATTCATTCATAGTGCGGAGGATGAATTTAAAAGACGTAGTCAAATAAAGGAAGAAAGAAAATAAACAAGAAAAAGATGGGAAGCGACCTCCATGGAGGGATACTAATCTGCAATGGGCATCTCAAATGCATAGTTTTCATGATGAGATTGTAATTTGGCAGAAAATAACTTCAAAATATGAAGAATTTGAAAGCGAGTACACAAAAAACAATTAACGCTAAGGATTGAAAAAAACAAGAGAGGGAGAATCGTACCACAGAGAAGGAATAACGAACTGAAAATGAAAGCCGGTGAATGGAAAGTGGAAATTTATGGATAAAAAAAAAAAATAATAAAAAAAAAAATGAGGTGGAAAATTGGTTCTAAGAATAGAAAGAAAATAAAAAATGGGAGGTGGAGGGGCGCGTGGACGCTCCACCTCTTCCTCTTCCAATGGATATCATCCATTACACACACACACTTTCTCTCTATTTCTTCTTCCTCTTCTTTTTATTTTATTTTATTATTTTTTTAATTTTACTTTTACAACTAACCTTACAAATTCATTCCATTAATTCATAATACTTACTTTATGTTATATTATAATTTATACTCCATATATTTTAATATTACTAAACGAGAACATAGTTTCATCATCAAGATATCTAATTCTTAACTAAATTCAAGCATAGCTTAATGGATAAGACATCTACTTTTATTGTGAAAGTTGATGGTTCTATCTCTGCCCCATAATTGTTGAATTAAAAAAAAAAACAAAAAGACATCTAATCCTTTATCAAAGAAGAAGGTTGGTTGAGCTTTAATTTTAGTTTTTTCGATCCTCTTGGTTTTTTAACTTACCAAATGTATTCATTGTTAGTGAGAAGGAATAAAAATTTAACATGATAGATTATTTGTGGCTTTATTTCAAAAATAGTTGAAAAAGAAAATATTGTTAGTTTCATTCTTTTTAGAGGATTAATAATTGTTTGATTTCTTATTTTTAATTAAAATAATTTTTAAAGCTCGACCTAAATTCATACTTTTTTTTTTTTTTATCGATGTGACTTGCTAGATCTTAAAAAAGAGTGCCATAAAAAGTTTTCTGTTTTTTTTCCCTTCAAATTAGTACAATTAAAAAAAAAAAACTTTTCAAAACCATATAGATTGTAAATGGTTTATCACTACACGCTCTTTTCTAAAAGACATTTTAAAATTTAAAAATAAAAAACGGAGAAATTTAATCAATTATGAGTTTTTTTTCTTTCTTTCTTTCTCTTTGGAAAACAACCAATATGAGTTAAGATTAAGAAGTTAGAAAAACAATCCATTGGGTCTGTAAAATTGTGAGCCAAACATAAAGTTGAGCTATGGCTAACTCAATCCCCTTCAAAATTGGGAGCCAAACGGCCATTAGAAGTTCCAATTTTATCAAGTTGCATATTCAGTTTATCCTAATTTTGTTAATAACAACTTTTTCCTATTTGTATATATTTACAAAATATGGAATGTGTTTTTGCATAGAGTTTTTCTTCTTGAATAGAGAGTTTTGTCTTAAAAATGACTTTTTTTTTTTTTGAGAGAAAACCAAGTTTAGGGTTCAAAATTAAAATTTGTGTTGGAGTGTAACTTATAAAAATTTAATATTAGAGACTAAAATATAACATTTTTAAAACTACAAGAGTTAAAAAGATAAGATTTTGAAACTTAGGAATTACAACAGAAAAACTTCTTACCTTACTTCAACTAAAGACCTAAATTAGTACTATTAATGTTAATTTAATCTCTAATTTTTAATTTCTACAAAATTGAAATTAATAGACAATGGGTAGTTCTGAATTTGATTTAAGAAGATTAGAGAGCATCGATATAAGTTTGACGGTTGCAATTGATCTTCTAAAGCAAAAAAAAAAAAAAAAGGAATTTTGAAATCTTGTCATGCTTCCAAGGGCATTGTATAGGTAGTAAAACAAACCTAAACATAGTTTAACTGGTTTAGGTATATAGACTTAAACAAAAAGTCGGAGGTTAAAAACCTTTATTAGAATTGATATAGAAGAAAAATGGTGGAGAAAAGATGTAAGACATTTGAATGCAACACATACGTAGATGTTTAACTAAGATGTTACGTTGGAAATGGAAGTAAATTAGTCTCACATTAACTAGATAAGAAAAATATCCATTAGAATATGCATGAGAGACAACATTTTTATTGGTAGGAGACATTTTGGGTGAAACAAAAAGCAAAATCATGAGATGTTGGAAGCGTATGTTGGACACTCACAAATTGAGAATCAAACAAATTTATTTGAGAAGAAACAACTTCACTTGCATTGAAAAATTTCTCACAAAATACAAATTTAGTTCACAAACTGTAACGACCCGACTTTCTAATACTCAATTTCCTAGAATCGTTACAATCATGCATGCATAAAACGTTCAAATGACT
>JAOANK020000033.1:615584-628303 GCA_026257165.2 Telfairia occidentalis | reverse complement strand
CAGCTTCTTAACATCCCTTACTTTAGCTTCAGTTCTAACGCTCAAAAAGAAAGTTAAACTACTGTTTGTTAGATCTTCCTATTTTCAAAGATGGCACCATCACTTACTTTAATTATTTTAAAAAGTGCAATTCCATTAGTTTTTTTTGTTTTTTGTTTTTTTTTCTTTGGATAAGAAACGATTTCATTCATTGAATGAAACGTTACAAGGGGGAGAATCCCGAAGAATTACAAAATTTATCCAATTTTGCATGAGAGAAGAGAGACTATAGAAATTGAAAGGTGCAGTTCTTTTACACCATTGTAAAACCCAAAAAAAGAAGGCAATCAATAAGATTATTAGTGCTTCTCGTTGAAAATACGACCATTCCTTTCATTCCAAATGATCCAAATATACCCCTATTAGCTAAATGGCATTGACATTTCTACAAGGAAAAAACAGCCCTTTGGAGGAAAGTCATTATAGGAAGGCATGGATCATCTCATTTTAATCTCAAAGCCAACCTCAATGCTTCGGCCTCCTCTAGAAGCCCTTGGAGATCCATTCACAAATTCAGTCCATTAATCTTCAATCACATTAGCTGCAAAGTGGGTAATGGACACCACACCAATTTTTGGAATGATAATTGGGTGGGACAGCATCCCTTATGGCTTTTTGCTCTATCTACACAAAAAGAGGCTGTCATTGCTGACTTAGGGAATATTACCTCTCAATCCTGGAATTTGGGCCTTCGAAGAAACTTGAATGAGAGCGAGATTGAAGAGGGGCTAGTCTTGCCAGTCTCACCAGCCTCCTCTTCACAGTGAGGCCTCCCAATCGGATAGACACATGGATTTGGAACCTTAATCACTCGGGCTTTTTCTCCACCAGCTCCTTGGCTAATCATCTTTTGGATTCGAACCATGCCCCCTTTGATCTATCAGAGGCTATATGGAAGGACTCCTTCCCTAAAAAGGTCAAGTTCTTGCCATGGGAGATTAGTCAAGCTTGCCTCAACACTCACGATCGTCTCCAAAGAAGATCTCCTGGTTGTACCTTTCCCCAGGCTGGTGCTGCCTCTGTAAATCAGATAACGAAACACACGGCCACTTATTTGTTCATTGCCCCTTCTCTGCAAAGATTTGGTGGGATCTTATGGCATGCTTTGGTCGGTCTCTGGCTTTACCAAACAACATCTTGGATTGGCTTTACCTTATCCTTCTCCATCACCCTTTCAAGAGGAACAAACACATATTGTGGATGAATTTTACTAGGGCATTTTTATGGGTAATTTGGTATGAACGCAACAACAGAATCTTCGACAGCAAAGATCGTCCCATTGGAGCTGTAAAGGATTCCAATTTGTTTTATACATTATATTGGAGTAAAGGAACCACTCCCTTAAGTAATTATAACTTTTTCTCCCTCCTATCCAATTGGAGATGTTGTAGCTCCCTGGATGGATCTCTTACTTTTGTACCTCTCGTTTCATCATATCAATGAAATGATGTTTCTATTAAAAAAAAAATGATCCAAATATTCGCTCATTTCATATTGTTCCATAAAGTTCTCCTAGCTTTGATGAAGGGATGATCAACAAAGAGTAGGTTCAACCAGTCCAATAATGATTCAGGGAAAACAACAGCCCAGCCAAAACGGGATGCCAAATGAGACCATATCCCCGCTGCAATGGGGCACCTGATGAACAAGTGTACAGCAGATTCATTGTCCTTTTTGCAAAGAGGGCACCAACTTGGGGATATGGTAAGCCAAGGACACCTATTCTGCCATCTGTCATGGGTATTAATACAAAGATGACTAACCTCCCAAATGAGAAATTTAACCTGCTTGGGGAAAGAATCTTTCCAATGTCTGTCTAGATAAAGCTGGCCATTTAGAGAAGGATAAGTGCTGCGCAAAGAATAAACCAAGCTAGCCATTTAGAGAGGAATGAGTGCAATTCCATTTGGGGGAGACAAGTCTGTCAGAATTGTAAAACTGGTGCAAAAACACTGGGCGATCTACTCATCCTCGTATTCATGCTAATATAAACTGGAAGTTTCAACAATATCACTCTTTTGCTACATTGAGAAGTTCTTTCCGAATCATGGTTCTATGGTAAAAGTAGAGTCCTTTAGGAGATTGCTTCTGAAAAGTCTTGCTTCAGTCTCTTTTGAATGAGAGGAACAGTAGAATTTTTTATGATAAACATAAGGCTTTTTGTAATTTTGCAAATTTGTATGGTAAGACTCTAGATGGAGTGTCTTTCATAGGTTTTGTTGTCACGACTCTATTTACATGACTAATGTAGATTAGGGGTGCTTCAAAACTTCTTGGCTGGATAGGAAGATATTTTATCACCCCCACCCCCAAACCCTACTTTCGATAATGGTCCGACCTTGGCTGGAACCCACTAACGAATAAGCCTAAAATATAAGCTAATTAAAAATCTAAAAATTGGATCATTATTGAATTATAGTTATATAATTGTAACAACTTACGCAAGATCCCCCCCTATGAGTAACATGTCTCCACGTGGCAAGTTGAAAACTGAATCATCTTCAGCTATACGAATAGAGGGTTGAGCAAGCAAACGTGCAACACTGTAAGACGAGTTCCCACCATCACCAGTATCAGCCATGAAATCAAACCATAAGTCATCCCTTTCACTATAATGATCGTATAAAAGACCATCCTGTTGAGCTCCATCTTCAAGCTTTCGCATTGCTGCCTAACATTGGAAGAAAGGTCAAGAAGTGGAAAACGTTACATTACAATTAAGATCAATTCTATGAATTTTTTCATATAGGAAACTAGAATTTCATAGATGATGTAAAATTGAGGGGAGAGTGGGGGGGTTCCAGATGGTAAAGAGATTGCATAAATTGTAACTATAAAAGAAATAACATAATTTACACCAAGATAGGCCAACAAAAATAAACATTGTCAAGAAAAATATCTATAGCTTTTTCTACGTCATTGAACAGTCATTTTTTTAAATCCGAAACTGAGAAATGCATTGATCAAAAAAGAGCTCATACAAAAAGGGAATGAGCTATCCCCAAGAAACCAAAGAATTACAAAAAGGACTTCTAATTGGCATCGATATGCACAAAGATATAATTACAAAAATCAATAGACAAAACACCAAGTGAACACAAAACTACAGACTAAATCCCAAAAAGCCTCAGAGTTTTCATCCTTCCCTTCGGAACCTTTTTGGTTCCTTTCATGCCACAACCCCCAAATAAAACTAGCCACTGCGTTAACCAGAGGGTAAGAGCTTTCCCTTTAAACCAGAGTCTATTTACTCTTTTTTAACCAAAAATTCTAAAGAACGGATCCAACTAGTTGAAGCTAAAGCATTTTCTTTTCCTTCTTGACATGGTGACCAGTCAAAGAAGATTCCATAAAACCCACGATACTCTTTTGAAAAGCCACATGCCACCAATTACAAGCCAAGAGGGTAGCCTCCCAGAAGCTATTGCCACTGGGGCATCTGAAGAAAACATGATCCATCTCTTCTGAGTTTCTTTGTAGACAATACTGAGGGACCGGGTAAGGGCCATGGATGGGTTCCATCCTTGCATCACCTCCTAAGCGTTCATCCTCTCATAGTCATAACTGAGCTCCCAAAAAAAAAACTTTCTAGGCAATCCAACATGCCAAATTTCCGTGGGCAGGGTGGATGTGGAGGATGCATTTTATTTTGCCAAATCTATAAAGAGAGATCTGACTATGAAGATACCAGAAAGATCAAGAATCCAGCATAAAGTATCAGGAAAATCTGAGAGATAATAAACAGTGCAAAGGATGCTCGGGAGAGATGTCATTCCTGAACCACTATGTCAATTATTTGAAATAAAAAGCAAAAATAGTAAAAGCAGAGAAACAAATATTAGTTCATTCAAAGCAAGGATCAAAATAGCATCAATATGTCGTTACATCCATCAATATGTCTGTAAACAAAAGTTTCAACATTGATATTAAGGGGGTCAATTGATATTTCTAATATATTGTACAATATCAATGAAATACTAAAAAAAACATCTATAAGAATATAGATATTAATAATAAAATGTATAACTTATTTAAGAAGTGAAAAGAACTTATTTAATAATTAGAATAATTTTTATAAGTGTTAAGGTATAAGATGGGTAGTTGAAATCGACTGGAGGGAAGTTATTTTATTATGGATTAAACAATGGTTTCCATGGCTTGTGGGGGACATCATTGAAACCCATTACGTCTGTTTAAAGCCCTTCTCAAGTGTCCATACGACCCCTTGGCAAAGCTGCTATATATGAACAAAAGTTGGTCCACAAGTGGTAACACATTGGAGTTTGAAGTTTGGGAAGAACACTTGTACCAAAGAATAAATGTAAAATCTAAAATCTACGTTTAAATGTATGACACCTGGAAACATCTATGGAAGTAAGGGACCTTATGGAGCATTAAGAGAATGTTTCAAAATGAACGTAAAGTTTCTAGACTGCCTGGAGGCAGAAGTGGGCATTAAAGTTGAGCATATTACTATGGCTCCCTTCTAAAATTGCATGTATCATTCACTGACGGGGAAACAAGACAATATTTCCTGAATGTACACATAATGTTTGGGACTTGACGTATCAGACTCTGGCACGAAACACAGCCTAACACATCATCAACACATAGTGCCAAAATGTGGATCATAGAACTAAACCTGCATCATGCGCATGTCAAATCGACCAACAAAGACAGTCACTGAAACAAGCAGGTCAAAAACAGTCTTGAATAAATCAGCAGAAGTTCTGCAAAGCCATAAAAAGAGTACTTCAAATGTTTATAAACATGCAAAACCACATTAAAAAAAAGAAAAGAAGACCAAGAATCTGAGTAGACATAATACCCTGAATACCAGGGAACCATATCGAGGAAATCAGGCTTCATTTGCTTTCTCTTCAGCCTTTCATATTCTTTAACAGACAAAGGATGAGAAAGAGCCCACCTGTTAATCGTACAAATAAATAAAGCAATCAAAAAAGATGATTAAACTCCACACACAACTTCAAAGTCAACAAATAAACCATTTCAGCTTATTATATGATAGAAATTAGAATAAAATTATTATAAAACCACAAAATTAACTCCGGCCTCAGGTGAAAACTAATCATTCACGCTTCAGAAGGATAAAGTGATGCCCCAGATTCATGCATTAGATTGGAGTAAAAAGAAAGGATGAAGTAGAAAAAAAAAAGAAAAAGGAATATAGATAGAAACTAAAAGGATAAAAGATACTGCTGAACAAAACTGACTGAGACATACAAAAAGCAAACCTGACCTAAGATAATATGATTCCAATATTCTCAAGTCCAACTTCCTATCAAACTGACCTTGGTTTCCTTGGTTAAATCAGTTTAATCATATTCAACTTACAACTCCAAGTAAAATGAACAACTAAACAACCCCTAGCTGAAGAAGAAATGGACGTGGAGCGGCATTGGGACTTGCAGCAGAAAAATGTTTGGGCATCCAATAATATAACTATGCAGACAATAATTGAATTCCAACAAGGGATAGAAAGACTAAAGAACATTATTACAAGCTTAACCTAATCAAGATATCTTCAGCTCCTACTGTCCTACTAGAGTGACGACAAAATGATAGTTACAAATTAATGAAAAAGGGGGTTAACAAGTAGGGCAACCACCAATAACTTACCCTGTTGACCGTTCCACCACATAGTTTGCAATGTAAAGGCCAATGAATGTCGCCCACAGTGAGTATATGGGTGAAATCCCATTAGATGGACCAGCACATGAGCCATTGCAAGCTAACTAAAGCAATGAAAGAAGCCGACATGAGAAACACAAATGTGAAGAAAAAACACAAGTAAACTCACGAATTAAGCATAGATGAACTCTATATGCACCTCGCTATAAATTACCCACTTAGACAAAAGTGGGTAATCACTTGCGGACCCAACAGGTGCAAACCAAGACGAGCACACCTGATCCTTCAATTCATTTACACGAAGAAATTTTGCAAGCCACGTGTTTCGCTCTTCTTTCTTCCAGAAAGAAAACCAAAGAGAGTTTCTCCGTTGAAGTGTTCTGTCTTTCATAACAGCATTATTGCCACAGTGACTGTAAAACACACAGCAGGCTACACTTATGACCTACACCATGAATGAGAGCAAGAAATGATATAACAACAAAGAAAAAGAAATAAAACATATTGTATAATACTAAACCACAGAAGCCATCCACAGAACTTACAGCACAATTCTGAAAAATTGCCAAGATCTCAGGCCTCTTTCCAGCAACACGTGAGACCAGACCAATGTACCAAAGCCCAATGAAGAGAATGTGAAATACAGTAAGAAACAAAATGGAAGAGATATATATTGTTATGAACATTGAAAGATTCATCCTGATATCCACTCCCATTGACTGAAAACTTGGAAGATGGTACACAGCTGCCACTAAAATCCAGGCTATGTACCTGTAAACATTAATAACTCAAATTTCCAAGAGCACATATACTCTACATGGCTAAAAAGTATTAAATGTCACTATGAAACAAAAACAGTAGAATTTAGAGGCGAAAACTCACCACCGGCTGAAATTTGAATAGCTAGGTTTAATGGTTTTCCCAATAAATGGTGATGAAAAGAAATAAAAGAAACCAAGCAAACATGAATATATAGACCACCATTTGATATTCTGATCCAATTTGTCGATGAGAGTGTGCATGTTGTCAGAAGAAATAAAAAATAAGCAACCAACCACCACCGCAATAATAGCATGACGTGAATGCTCGTGAGGATACGGATATGTGTGAGTGAAGATGGTCCGAACCCTCTTCATTTTGAGGGTATCTAATAAACCAACAGAAATGTTGTCAGAGCCCATACGGTCCTGCATAACAAAGAATATAAATAACTTCGTTTAAACAAAAATCTCATATACAAATCCTATCCTACTTTTCAAACGCCAAAGAGAACCTCTAGGGCACCACCAATCCAGTTACCTACAGGTAAAGACACATTTCATCAAATACTCAACGGAAATTACAATTCAAGATTTAACAAACAATATCCTCGATGCATCATTTCGAATGCTTAACTTGCAAGGTGTTATGCCATAAACCTCTCCCTTATCCTATAATTCATTCATTTCTCATCAAACAGAGACCTTCACTTCCCGTCGTTATTTCCCATGAAATCAAAACCCTAGTTTCTTCCACACTAACCTCAGCAATCAGCCACAACACGAGGCTTTCAAAACTAAAAGCTACGAAGCAAAACATAACCGCTTCAAGTGAGAAACAAAAAAGCTTGAAAAAAAACGTAAGATATAGAAAAGAGGCAAGAAATTCAAGCAATGGAAACAGATGCGAGGCAAATGAAAACAGAAATCAAAGAGCATGCAAAATTGGCGTGCACAGTTTTCAATAATCAAACAGGAAAAAGGAATTCAAAAACAGAGAAAAAGAGTACGTACCGGAAAGGGAAAGAGAGTAGTGTGGTGGGAAGAAAGAGAACAGAGATTGGACTACTGGTGGAGGAAGCAATATATAGAAGAAGATGGCATCTCAAACGGTCTCTGCATCTGAGAATGTCTGCAAGGAACATAACAATATCAATGGCATATTCTTTAGGAACGAACACGAGCCCATCACAGAGAGACTCCACGACACGGGGACTCGCACGTAAACGATGTGGGAATACATTGACTCGGAGAATTGCGTGCCTTTCACGGTTCTTTCTTTTCTTCCCACTGCTGGTTTGGTTTATTTATTGCCTCGTCTCGTTTTGCCTTTTAATTTAATTTTTCCTCCTTTTTTTTTCCTCTTTTTTCTTTTTTCTTTTGTTTTTGGGCCATCCACATTTAATGGTCATCGGCCTTTTGGGAATGAACAGATAGGGGGGCCTGTCGATGGATACGGCGCCGTGTTGATGTACACTCCGCAGTCGTTATCGTGTTGGACGGAAAAGTGAGGTTTTTTTTTTCGTGCATGAAGAAAATGAGGTATTATTATTATTGTTCGTACACTACAAATTAAATCCCTTAGCCAATTTAAAGTCCAAACATAATAGTCCAATTTTGAATAAGACGTGTGGGATTATTATAAAAGTTGATAATTCGATGTCCAATATTATAATTATTGTACTAAATGAAAATAATATGTGGATTAGATCATTTTGTTTGGACTGTGTTTTCATCCTTCAAAATATAAATAATGTATTCCTAAATATTTCATATACCAAAAAAAATATACCCTCACATACACACGTTTATTTTTTGTTGTCAATTTGAACATAATTCAACTGATTAAGACATATATCTTCAATCAAAAGGTCAGAAATTCAATTCTCCACCCAACATTATTCAACTCAAAAAAGTACCAAACTTTTTTTCCATATGAAATGATTTATCTCTCTTTGTTAATTTCTTCTTTTCCTTTTATATTATTGTTTCACATTATTTAATTAATTTAAGATTGTAAAATATATTAAAATTTAATTTGTAGTTGAAAAAGTACATTACAGCTTATTTAAAAATAATACATTGAATTTAACTAAATTTGATACTGATGCATTAATATTAATGTAATTAAATATTTATTGCAATACATTGAAATTAATAAATATTAAGTGGTTGATTGATATAGTTACTTAGCTAACATATATTATATTCATAAGTTATTTTTTAAAAATATTTATTAAGTAAGTAATAATAAAATAAGTTAAAGTTATTCAATCCAATAATTTAGTAGAAGTATTTAGTTTTTGACAATTATAGTTAGTTGATTGATTGAAATTATTTATTGATCAATGAGAATCCATTAATGTACATCAATTGGTTATAATTAATATTGATTAGTTCATTGATTAGCTCGTTAATTTTTAAATAACCTCATTAGTTAATAGTTCACAATTATATAACATTATTTCTAAAACTAATTCAATAACATAAACATAAATATTATTTATTTTCATGAAAATCTCACAACGCTCCTATGCATCATGCAATACCAAACATAGCAATATGTATTTCTTAAACATCTTATTCTCCGGCATTTGTCATTCATTGGCGATAACCAACATGGTTGTTGTCAACCGAGCATAACTCAATTGGTTATAACAAATATTCTTGATCAGAAGGTCAAAGATTCGAACTTCCAATTCCCACATGTTGTTGAACTAAAAAAAAAGTAATTTTTTTAAAATCACTTTTAGTAATCTTGGTCAATTACTTGAGAGGTGATTTCCTAATGATTTTTGTTAAGTGTTGAGAGGGAATCTATTTTTTTAATTTAAAAATGTTATTCTATTTCACTCTATTTTACCTTAAAATTTTGTGAAATTTTTTTAGTTCAACTAAGCGAAGGTAGAGATTTAAACCCTCTACCTTTTTAGTGAGAGGTATCTTAACTAATTGAATCAGGCTAAATTTGGCAAATTTTGAAAAATAATAATTTTCTTCATTCTAAATTTGTTGTTCCCCTCTCTTTCACTTTACTTTCTCCAATATTTTTGTACTCTAGCTAGCTCTTAACTTTTTTCTCTCTCTAAAATTTAGCTTCCCCTCGCTAATTTTCTATCTCTAAAATTTGTGTTCTACTTCTAACTTTTTTTTTTCTCTTTCAAATAATTTTCGTCAATCTTCCGCTCTAACTTTTTTTCTTTGTATAAAAAAAAGTTGTTTTATTTTGTCAAAAAAATTATTTAAATATTTAATACGTGCTTTTATTTCATCTTTATTTTTTATAATTAAAAAAAAATCAAAGTTGTATGTAAATATTATGAGAAAAAATAACGAGTTTTGAAAAACTTTTTTATTTTGAAGAGTTTGACGAACAAAATATTTTCATTTTTAACAAAGTTACCGAATTTCTTATTAACACTTTTAATTCCCTCCTAGGTTAGGTTGGGCTCCTCGACCTCTCTATCACGTCTCTTTTACTTGTATGCCAAAAAATAAAAATACTCTCACAGCGTCCAAGATTCAGTTCAGAATTTTTTTTTTTTTTTTTTAAACCAACCTGAAGATTTGGATATTGGTCAATTTCTTCACTCAAATCAAATACATTGGGCAATACAACTCAACCTAATCTTTATATTTTCGGGTTGGATCTCCAAGTTGCAAGATTTCAATTTCATTGGTCTTCCTTTACGTTTATGCTTTGTATCATTCTTTTTCGTTCTGCTTTGTCTTCTTCTGCACTGTATATTTTCTTCTTCTTCTTTGATTCTTCAAACTACCTCCACCTTCTCCTTCAAATAATCTTTTCCCCTCTTCTATTTGAATCGGTTTGGGTTGGATTGTTCGAGTTTGAACTTTTTTAACCTCCAGCTAAAAAAAGTGTTATTTTCCGGATCTTCATCATAAATGTATATTTTAGTTTTCGATCATTTAAAAAATAATTATTTTGGGTTTTTTATATTATTTACTGATTCTATATTTGTGCTCCCCATATGTGCTATACATGTCCACGCTAAGACATACTCAAAGCTACATTATCTATTTAATTATTAAAGTGGAATAAAGGTAAATAATAAGATCAAAATGGTTTTTAATAAAGTTAAATGAATAAAATAGATACTTTGTAAACTTATGATCAAAATAGAATGAACTTAGGGGCCATTTGATTTTTAGGAATCTGGATAACCGAAATTTTCATATGCTAGAAATTATAAATATCTGCAATTGTAAATGCGCGACAAGTCAGATAACTATGTTGTTTTGAAATAATAATTTATAAGAATATTTGAGAATATTGAAATGACTGTGTTTGTTTTGAAGAATTTGTGTATGAGAATATCACGAAATTATATATTATACCAATAATGCCTTTATCAATTTTTAAGTATTTTGTATATCACTTTATTATAATTTAAATTTATACAACATTTTAGTCTTTATTAATATAGAATTCTATTTCTATGTTAATTTAGTTTATACTAACTTTATATGTTATTTTGTTTTAAAAAAAAAAAACTTATATTAATTTGAGGTTTTTTAATGCATTATTTAATATTTAATATTAATTTAAGTTTGAATTTTTTTTTTAGGCAAAAAAATGACAACCGATATAATTGATGTATTTTTAGTAGATTATATTTAACACATTATCAAATTAGATTTTTTTAGAGGAATCATAATTACTTGTAATTGATTTTGTTTTGTGTGTTTTGAAATGTATATTTAGTATTATTTTTAAGAGAAAAAACAAATAAATAACTAAAAAAATCATTTTCAAGAAATGGTACAAAAGAGAAAACTCACAAATAACAAAAATATGAAGTAACTACTAGAAATATATATAAAAGAAATATTTCACTGTAAATTTCAAATGAAATATAAATTGAGAAATATTTTTAATTAAAGTTGATTTTATATCTAAATGTAAAATATAAATATAGTTAACTGTCAATTATATTATCTAAGTCCATGAATATAATAATTTATTATTAAATATAATATAAAAACTTTGAAATAAAAAAATTAATGAAAGAAGAAATATATAAAAGAAAAATGAATGGTAAAATCGCCCTTAAAGAATACCTTCGGTATGGGAATCTTAAAATCTCACATTTCGAAAAGGCATCTGAAATTGGATAGATGCCCCCCGCATGGGCATCCTAAGATGCGAGAGCATTTCGAGATACCTAAGTATCCAAGCTTACGCTAAAATAAATGGGGTAATTTGGATGCCCAACCCATGAAAATCTCAAATTTCCAACGAACAAACGACCCCTTAAAGATTTATAGGCTCAAATAAATATTTGAAAAGTGTGAAAACCAAAATGGGGATGATCTTGAAAGTACCAAAATAAAATTTCAAACCTTAAACCCTTTTATTCACTCATAAGTTAAATTGAAGATCGTGGTTTTATCTCTCTAATACATATTGCTAATGATGTGTTTGGTAGCCTAAGATTTGAAGGGATTTCAAATTTTTATGGATTTTAAAATAATTTCATTATTTGTTGTCATAATAAATAAAATGATTTGAAATTTTACGTGATTTTAAATCGTATTTTTACACACATACGTATATAATAATAATAATAATAATAATAGTAAAAAAATTGACTCAAATAGTTGGATTTTGAAGGAATTCATAAACTTTTAAGTTAAATTACTTATTTAACTTTGTGATATTTTAATTTTAATTAAAAAATTAATACTACAAACCTATATTAGTAATTTCATTTATTTTCTTTTTCTTTTTGTGAACATCCAAACAAAAAAAATTAAATACATTCCTTTCATATTTTTTTTCATTCCAAACCAAAGAAAAAGTATAAATTTTTATTGTCCAAATTATAGAATTTAAAATAGTTTATTCAACTTTATAAGAAACTAAAAAGTATGATAAGATGCCAATTCGAGCATAGCTCGGATAAAAGCATGTATTTTCGAAAAAAGTACTTCCAAAACTTTCAAGATTGGTTCAACCCATGGGCATATCCAAGTTGGGGTAAGGGGCACGTGTCTCCCTCGATTTTTTTCTTTTTTCATTTAACCTTATTATTTATTAAAGACTGTTAATATTTTTATATGTTTTTTTTTTTGCCTAAAAAGCTCGCCCCCCTTGGCAATTTTGGTCACGTGCCCTCCTTGTCAAATCTTAGATCTCATATTCAAATCCCATTAGGTGCACAATAAATATTTTTTTTTGTTTTATATTTTAAAAATAAAGCATTTATATTTTCAAATTTATTTTTTAAATTATAAATAAAAAAATTA
>JAOANK020000033.1:564193-584907 GCA_026257165.2 Telfairia occidentalis | reverse complement strand
TGGTAGGCCCGACTTCGTGGGTTTTTTTTTTTTTTTTTTTTTAATAATTTTAAAATAAAACGCTAATGTTTTGTGTTAAACAGCTCTGGCTGTACTGTCATGTCCTAAACGCCATCGATGAACCCCACTCATTCTGCGTGAGGGAGTGATTTTATAATTAGCTTCCTTATCTTCCGAGATTGAAATTTCCATTCTTGCCCCTATTAAAATATCTCGACCTTTTAAGTTTTATTTTATGCACCCTTCTCATTTCTCCACCTCTCTCTGATTTTCCCTCCCAAAATATTCTATTTTAATAATGAATATACGACAGATAGTACTTTTTTTTTAATGTTACAAATGAGGGGTAATTTTGACTTACCAAACAAGTTATAAATATCTCTCAACACTCGAGTTGGTTTCACATTTTTTTTAATATTTAAATAATATTGATTACATTGTACCGACTCCCGAGAGAGCAATAATGTCTTGTTTTCTTTAATTACAACTATGTAATATTGCTTAACAATGCTTAATACTTCAATTTAGTAGCTTTATCTCGTTAGTAAGCTACGTAAATTAATACTTTTGGAACTCAGAAAAAAAATAATTAATATTTTTGAAGTTGACATCGAAGTTTTAAATTTTAATTATGTTATTTAAAATTTTAAGTAAGTATTAATCGAAATAAATCAAGTTACTTTGATCTATTTATATGTTTAAAAAACTAGTTTAGATGTACTAAGAAAAAGTTTAGAAAACTATACTATTATATTTATTTATCAAAATTTAAGTGGATTTTTTCTTAATGATTATGGGTGTTATAAAAAGAAAAATATTGCATATACTAGTTAGTAAGTGATATTTGATCTCTTACCAACTACCATTATATTATTTAACATTAAGAGAGACGGATGTAAAAAATAAAAGATTTTTTTTTTGTACTAAGAAAAAAAAAGGCAGAAAAGGAATTTTTTTTTTCATAAAATAAGTAGTTGTCAAATGGTTAGTAAGAAGATATCTATCGATCGGTAAATTGGTAAGTATTGTTTGTGTTAAAATAAGTTACCAAGAGAACCTATTTTGTCTTTATTTCTATATTTTAAATTTGAGTTCAATAAAAATATCTGAAGTCGGGAATCCAACTTCAACTTTTTCATTGATGATATATATCTAACCATTTGAATTATGATTTTTTTTGTTTTCAATCGTAATGAACCTTTGAGTATATTTAATGTAATAAACTCATTGTAGCTGGACTATGAAAGGAGTTTGGGAAACCCAACGAGCATCATTAATAGAATTAGTTGTAACGTAGCTTTCTATTTACAACACAGGCTCAAATTCATATATTTAAACAATTTGATTGGTATGACCTCAATTACTACGCCATTTTTTTTTTTTACTTCTCAATTATAACTAAGATGCTTGGTAGATTTTAATCAGAAGAGATGCAATTTTGTAAAGTGATAGAAACTCAGTTGAATCTATTTCAATTTAATAGTGTAGTGTGGACAAAATAGTAATTAACCAAAATTAGTTCAATTTAAAAAAAGTACACTAAAAATGACGGAGTCAAATTATAAAGTTAGGCCCAAAATTTTAGAAGTATCAAATAGGCCATTAAATTTTATATTCTGTATCTAATAGGTTAACTTAAAAAGTATATAATGGGTCTTTTTTTTTTTTTTTTTTAATACAGGTAATAAGTCTCTAAACTTTCAAATTTATGTTTTTTTTAGTTCAACAATAACATGTGGAGATGAGGATTTGAACTCACAACCTTTTGATAGAAAAGATTTACGTTTGAGTTATGTTTGGTTTGACACTTTCAAAATTTATGTCTAATATATCATTAAAATTTCAATTTTGCATTTAATAAATCTTTGACCTAAATTTATATATTTTTAAATTAACAAATTCATTAGACAGAAAAATAAAAAAATACGAGATCTTAAAAGACACAAATTTAATTTAATTTTTAATAGATATATTAATTTAAAAAATGTAAATTATGTCATAGATATATTAAATACAAAATAAAAAGTTGACGAATTTATTAGACATCAAATTAAAAGTTCAAGAATTTCTCGGACACAAATAAAAAAATTTTAGACTAGACTTGTAATTTAAGTAAATAATTAAAATTCCCAAAACGCCCCCACACCACGATTAATACATGTACGTCTCAGTGTTCAGACCCTCAAAGTAGAAATGAAACTTCCCAGCCGAAACGCAATGGGGGCAAAACCGAGATTTGCAAAGGAAACAAATCCAGACAAAGCAGAATCACACTGCGGCGAATTGGCTCACAGAGAAAAGAAAAAGGAAAGAAAAAATATATTTTAGAAAAAGGAAAGAAAAAATATATTTTAGAAAAAGGAAAGAAAAAATATATTTTAGAAAAAGAAAAGAAAACAATAAGGAGAGAGGGTACATAGATCTAGTACGTACTCCCCACCTACTTTACAGAACCCAGTTTCCTGGAAGCTCCCTTTTTACCACAAAAGCCCTTGGATTGGATGCCCCAAACAGATGCATGCATCTTCTCTCTCTACCCCCAGTTTCTCTCTCCTCCTATATAAAACCCCAAACAAACCCTTCCCCGTCGAATTCCTAATCCATCTCTAACTCTTCTCTTCTCTTCTCTTTTCTTTTCTTTTCACAGTCCCCACATCCAAACGGTTCCTTCCAATCAGCACCTTTTTTATTTTGTGACTCAATAATTCTGTTTGGCAGTTAAGAAAAAAAAAATTATTTCTCATTTTCTATGGAACCAATGATAATGAGGAGCTCCTCTTCTTCGTCGTCGTCCGATTCCACGTCGTCGGATTCTTCTTTTTCCGCCAAGGGGTTGAGGCGGCCGGAGAAGATTAAAGGGCCGTGGAGTGCGGAGGAGGACCGGATTTTAACTCAGCTTGTGGCTCGGTATGGGCCGAGGAATTGGTCCTTGATTAGCCGTTACATTAAGGGCCGGTCCGGGAAATCGTGCCGGCTCCGGTGGTGTAACCAACTGAGTCCGAATGTGGAGCACCGGCCGTTTTCTCCGACGGAGGATGATACCATTTTGGCCGCACACTCCCGGTTCGGGAACCGGTGGGCCACCATTGCCCGGTTGCTTCCGGGCCGGACTGATAATGCCGTTAAGAATCACTGGAACTCGACGCTAAAGCGACGGGCCAGGGAGCAGCACCAGAAATTGATCATGGACGGAATTGCCCCGGAGAGTCATGGCAATGCCGTGAACCTCCCCACTGACTTGAACATGTCCGTACCCATGGAGGATGATCCGTTGACCGCGTTGACTCTGGCCCCGCCGGGTATCGGCGGCGTCATCGACGGTAGAGCCACGGTGACGGCGGCGGAGGAGCGGCGGATTGAGAGTTTACCGGCGGGTTTTTGGGATGCAATGAGGGATGTGATTGCGAGGGAAGTGAGGGAATACATGACGACGACGTTTGTGGAAAATCCGGAGTTTCACTGACGAAGTCCTCTCTGTCTATGTTTATCCTTCTCTTTTTTTTTTTGCCCATAGAAAGTTGTATTAATTTCTTGTTAATATAATGATTCATTTAAAAAAAAGAAATCCGACGTGGCATTACAGCCTGGCTTCAAATGGCATATTCTTGTATCCACTGCTTGATATTATAAAGGCACGTTTGGATCGAATTAATTAGTCTGAAAGATAAGGTCGTCAACTTCAACTCGTTCGCTTCTAACTGTCATATCTCTCTATTCTATGTGTGAAATTCATTTTAAAAGAACATGGAAGATACAGAAGGAATGTGTTAGGAACTTTCCTATGTTTAGAATTTCAAATTTTTTTAATGGCAAATGGTAGGATGAGAGGAGAGAGATTCTTTCTGTTTGGATTGCAGATTTTAATTGATGGGTATACATATTAATTAAATGCTTGAGAATTAAAATATTTTAGGTATAAGATTTTGTGCTGTATTTGTCGAAAATTTTAATACTTTATTGATTAATTTATATTTTCACAGAAGTAATGCGGTCCATTATTTATAGACTTAAATCATATATTATTTATTTTTGTTTTTGTATGTTTAAATATTTTGTTTTCATTCTCAAACTCACAACTAAATGCATCGATGCAAAATATTTTGTTAAACCTAATATGAAATTTTATTGGCAAAGACCTAAATAATATTGCCTTTTTTAAAGTCTAAGATCAAATCAGTTACAAAACATTGCTTTAACCTTACTTGAATTTACAGTAAATGAGAAGCTAAATTACTTACTTTAAATGTAAAATTTAATTTTTGGTACAAATTATATAAAAATGAAAAATATAAAAAGATATATATTTTGCAAAATAATTATTAAAAAAGAATAAAGGCAGTGGGGGCACATGCTTCCTGGCCCCAATGTAGCTTTGTCTGTGCTTTTAGAAATGAGTGATGTAGTTAAATATGAGCAGCACAAGTTTTCAATAAACATTTAATGAGAAAATCTGATCAGAATTGATTGCAGTATCTTTTTATTAATTAGTTGAAAAGATCCCATTAATCCCCCCTTAGGGCACTCTTCAAAAGCTTGAAACATTGGGATTGCTTCAGCCTTGAGCTATAAATTTTCATACAAGAATCTCCTCCCCCAATAAGGAGCATCACAAATTAAACTTTAGTTCATACTTTATTTATAGATTTTGAAGTCATTAAGTACTAAAATTTGCCTTCAAACATTTTAGTAATGGCTTATCAAGCTAAAATTATGGTAAGTAAACAAATAGATTTGAAATAACATTATGATTCAAGAACATAATCAATTTAGGCCATGCTTACTTCTCTTCAATAAGAATCAAGGAATGAGAATGAAAATTTTCATTCCATTTAATAGAGTTTACCAAAATTAAGGAATGAGAATCAAACGTGGGACCTACCTCAAATTTGAGAATCACTCCTCCAAAAAGGGGACAATCTCATTCTCTCAAAAAAAGGTGATCTCCCATTCCTTATTTCGTGGGACCCACACCATATTCATTAATTATTTTACATATTTTACTCTTTCTCTCTTCTTAATAATTGTCATAGTTTTTTTAATTAATTAGAAATACAAAAGATTATTTTTGTAATAATTATTTATCTCATTCCGATTCCAAATGAAAGTAAACAATATGAATGAGTTTTTTATTCCGATTCCAGAAACTCTTAGTAAACAACATCAAAGGAATAAAATTTTCATTTCAATTTATTTTATTCCGATTGATTTTCATTCCGATTCCTCTTCATTCTGATTGAAGGAAAGTAAACGGGGCCTTAATCTAAACCTTTCGAGTTACGGAGGGTCACAAATTGATATGAAAGTACTTATTGCTTAAGATATGATCTAACTAATTACTTTTTCATGTGGTTGCAAAATGTAGGTAAGTTCTCCCATGATTTTTTTCGTAATTTTTGAAAGATTTGACCTCAAGAATAGAAGTCACAAATATTTCCAATATAGCCTTTAAAATGTCAACAAAACTATTTCTAATATTTAATAAATATTAACAACCACCTTTTTATAACTTATTTAAGATGAATATATTTATTAATTCAAATAATTTAAATAAAATTTCATTATTTCATTATTTTTTCAAAGTATATAGTTGACATCAATATTTTCATTGACATCAAATTCTTGCAAATCTGAGTATAGCTCAGTAAATAAAGACATATATCACCATTGTAGAAGTCGATGATTCGATCTTTTATCCTTGAAAATGTTGAACTCAAATAAAAATTCTTATAAAATTGTTATTAAATATCATGTTGATCAACCTTAATAATTTTGTTGATATCGGTATAAAATTAAGACCTCAATAATTCAGTTTGATCAATATGATCTACATCTAAATCGATAAACACGCCCATCTCAAATATTATGTGAAATTGGGCTTATATATTCAAATTTAAGATTAAAGAAACAATCTCTAACACGTGGAAGGGGAAAGAAATATTTGCCAATCAAATTCAACTAAACCGAAACCCAAATACAATCCAATAATCTTACAAATTAAACAACTAAAAAATTAAATGTTCCAGATACTATAGCATCTACAAAACGACGACGTTATTTGTTAATAACCAACACTACCATCTCTCACAAAAGACTACATTATCCAAACTTTTTCTCTATATTTAATGTCAAACCTAACATAACTCAACTGGATAAAAATATATTTTTCTGACCAAGAGGTCATGAGTTTTAATCTCCTTACTCCACATGTTGTTGAACTCAAAAAAAAAAAAAAAAAAAAAAAAACTCCATATTTATTCAAAGATGAAACAATAAAAAAGCACAAACGAACCATACGTCGTTTTCCTTCAAGCTCCATGATGTGTGTAAGTTCTTAATAGAAAGGTTTAATTTGATATTTTGTTTCTACTCTCAACTTTTTATTTTAGTCTATATATTCTCAAAATGTTTATATTAATTTATAAACTTTCATAAAGTTTGTTTGATATTTAAACATTTAATAAATGATCATTTTAATCATTGTTTACAAAATTTTAACACAAATTTTATATATTATTGAAGTCATTTAATACAGATTTATGACTATTTTTAAAGAAATTTATTAAGTGTAGTGTTGTGTTAAAATTGTGGTTGAAAAAATAAGAAAAAAAATTAAATGACCAAAACGGTCACTTTTTCAAAGTACATATCCAAACAAAGAAAATTATTTGAAGAAGTGCAACAATGTAACTTGCAGTTTTACATCGTTAGATTTACGAGGGAGAAATCATAAAACAACATCGCATTTATATCCAAGATTTTTTAGGGAGTATGAAGATTTTCAAATATAAATCTACTGATGATTAGGTGCCGGCCACGTATTCTTGCGACTTCGTTGAATAATTTTACCCGTAAATGTAAAAGAGGTGGAAATTCCTGTTTAGAATGATACGAGGTCAAGGAAAAAGTTATCCTCATTAGTTTTATCAACTTTTTATATTAAATTAATAATAAAAATATTGATTTTAAGATTAAAGTATTTATAATTTCAATATTTTTATTAATTTTAATTAAAAATATTAAATATTAAATTAATTATTTTAAAGATATTGTGAGAGTACTTTAACCACATTTTTAGAACTCCGATGGTTTAGGGTTCATTCGGTAACATTATTGTTTTTTGTTTTTTGGTTTCTTGTTTTCTCACTTTTAACCAAAAAATAAAAATTGTATTTGTTAACTATTTCTTATTTCTTGTTCTTTTTTTTTTATTGAAAAACGAGACAAAAATATGTTTGGTAATCATTTTTTAAGTTTACATGAAAATTATTTTTTTGAATTAAATATTCGAAATTTTTTTGTTATATTTATTTTTTCTACAAGTACTTTCTCTCAAATTATTTTCAATATTATTGACATTTAAGAAAACAGCTTTTATATTAATTTTACTTTAAATGTTTATTTATTTATCTTTTTTTTTTTTTACTATAAATGCTCCAACTGCTAAACTATATTAATAATGTTTTTTTTCAGAGAAGTATTTTTTTTTGTCATACCACATACACTTAGGTATGAAATCATAACGGAGTCAAACCAAGTATAATTTAATTGGTTAAAACATGTAAGTTCAAGAGGTCAAAGGTTCAAATTCCCACCCTCACCCCCACATGTTATTGAACTTAACAAAAAAAGATACAAACTTACAACGGTACCTTCTTATGCGCAAATTAAAGAAAAAACAAAAAGTGCAGGGGTAAAATGGTAAATCAATATTAGTGTGAGCAAACAAATAGAAAAAATATCTTTGTACTTTGTAATTTGTTTAAAAAATACTCTTATTTTTTCAAAAGTTTTCAATAATATCATTCACATTTGCTAAATATTTAAAAAAATACCCCTTTAATTTTTTTTTGTTAGATGTTTAACAAAAAATTGGCGTGACTGCTACCCTATATGGACTATGTGGATACAAAAGAGCGTCTATGTGACAACTTAGAGGAAAAAACGCAATGTTCCATTTGTTTCTTTTATTTTAAAGCTTTAAATCAATATTAAAATGCTGGGTTTTTGTATTTAAGCTACCATGTACCTTATTTTCATCCAACTTATCTATATGTTAGTAGACACGTTAATTTGTCAAACATCCACCCAAAATTTTTAAAGGCATTGTTGAAACTTTTGAAAGAATAAAAATATTTTTAAGGCAAACTACGAAGTGCACTCCTTGTGCTCTTCTACCAAAAGTAAATTAAAATGTTGTTTTTAAGAATTTTGGTTGATGAGGATGGCGGCTTGATTGGTTACATATGAGCATGGGTTGATGATCAGTACCAACATTCGAGCAAAATATACAATTGAAGGGTACTTGCAAAATGAAATATGTTGGACATCTATGTAATTTTTGTCAAATATGGGTGGAAAATTGGAATTTTAAATTTTTTAGGGAAGTATTAATTGGGCTGAAAATACGAAGGCCCAGAAAAGATCTAAACACACATAAAACAAGGCCCAATGAGTAGGCCCAAAAACAGAAACTAACGCTGTTTTCCCAACTCGACCCTTTCTGATCTCAACTCAACGAAGATTTTTACAGAAACGGGGGGAAAAAAAAAGGTAGACAAAAATGGAGGCAAAAAAGCCATCTCCTGAACTCGCCCTGATTTGAAAGTTGCTGCCACTTTCACCACCTTCTCCTTGTGCCCTAAGAATTATACAGAGAGGAATCGTAAGGCGAAACGACATGTCGTTTCCTTTCTCTGCGTGTCGGGATAATATTCAACCAAGTCAAATTGCACCGCGCTAATGTCCTTCTCTTCCAGGCGAAGCATCTGAAACTCCTTTCAGGCTCTCACTCAGCAGTTTTGAGTACCGAGCTTCTAGAAGCACAATAAGGTAATAGAAGTTCTTCGTTACTCTCTGTAATTCCTTAATTTTCTCTTCTTTTGTTGGGTTATTAAAATCCACAAGAGTCGAGTGAAAGGAAAAAAGTTCCAAAACTTGGGTTTAGCTTTGGAATTAAGATTCAGGTTATTCACTTCCTCCTATTGGACAATGAAATTGATGGCGAAGTTCAGTGATTAAAATGGCGAAACTATGGCCAGTTTCAGAAATTAGCAGATAATATTTTGAGTTTTTGGTTAAATTAGTAATTTAGTTTTAACTTTGGTATAGCTGAAAAATGGAAGAGGGAAGTAGATAACCCTATAAAAATATTTGACTCATTGTTCATTGCTCTTGCCACTATTTTATCTTCCTGTCGAGTTCTTTTGTCATATGTTTACTACGGTTTGCCATGTTATTATCTAATTAACAAAATATATTACGTAAAGAAACCTTAATGGTTTTAGAGACTGATTAAGAAAGGAAAGAAACCTTAAAGTTCAAACTTCTTGGTAGCGCATCTATTTAGGGGATATTAAATAGTTTTCTAATAACCAAATATTGTAGAGTCAGACAATTGTTTTTTTTTTTTTCCATCCGAAGTTAAGGACTAAACGTTAATTTAATCTGAGTTTTTGTTGCACAAACTTTTATTTTTGGTTAGATATTGCAATCCTTCATGTCTTCATCAATGGCAGTTTCATTTGCAGGGGGAGAGGAAAGTTAAAGAATCAACAATGGGTTCAACGCCCAAACAGCCTTTCTTTTGTTTCAAATGGCCATGGGATATAGACCCTAAAAATCCGTTTGACTGTTCGTTTGAGGGTCCTTGGCTGTTCAAATCATTGCAAAATGTGGGTGCCTTTGCTTTCAATTTTGTAAATAAAGTTTCAAAGTCCTCACCTCTTAAGCCATTGCAATTTGATGCCTCGACTGGAGGAAGTAAGATATCTCAGTCTAGAAAGAAGCTAACTCCTGAAGAGCAAGGAGAGGCAGAAAATAGAGCATTTGCATTGGCATTGGCCAGTGGGAAAGAAGCTACTGTGATCGAGTTTTACTCGCCCAAATGTCGGCTATGCAATTCCTTGCTTGGTTTTGTTATGGAGATGGAGGCAAGGAATTCAGATTGGCTTAGCATTGTGATGGCAGACGCAGAGAATGAGAAATGGCTACCGGAGGTGCTCTACTTTCCCTCTTTAACTACATCAATATATTTCAATTTGGGACTTTAAGTTAATTTCAAAAATCTTATGTTCTTGGTGGTTACATTGTCATGGTTTACCCTTTTCGGATGAGTTGAACTAGTGTTCTTTATGCATAATTTAGTAGGTAAATAAACGATAAAGAAAATTCTTTGGATGAATGCTATTTCTGCTACTCTTTGGTTAATTTAGAAGAAAAGAAATCATAGAATTTTTGGAAATTCTTCTTCTTTGATCGATTCTTTTGTGTATAGTATTCAATTGGCTTCTTGGTGAAGTTCTAACCACAAAAAGTTCGTTTGTAATTACAGCCTTTCATGATTATATTTTGAATTGAAATGCTTTTTTTGTAAGTAGTTTCTGTTGGGGGGTTGTCTCTACCCCACCTCTAGGTTGTCTTCTTTACCTCCTTTATTTGATTCACCATTCTCGTTTCTTATATTGTTAATCCTGCAGTTTGGATCAGTGCACATCTGGTAGAAAATGCTGTTTGCGACTGTGAAATATCAATAATGAAGAAATTTAGTTTGTATATTGGCCAGTTAAAAGAGCACACCAGTACTTATGATCTGTTTCTATCTTTATGAAAAGTTGAATCTCAACCTCCTTCTTCATTCATATCGATAGTTTTGTTAATACTTTTCTTCGTAAATCCATTGTGTAAAACGAAATATCCCGTGTGTTCGAACGGATGTCGGGTTAGCACTGCTCCTGACGATGTTGCTACATCTTTATGCAGCTTCTTCATTATGACATTAGATATGTTCCTTGCTTCGTGTTTCTGGACGAACACGGCAAGGCGCTAGCAAAGACGGGTATTCCTAGCAGTCGGCTGCACGTAATTGCAGGACTTTCTCATCTTCTCAAACTGAGGCGCCCAAGAAAGCTCCCTGGATCAGACAATTAGCCACATTGAATGTGTCACCGCAGATTTGTGCAAGCGGTAAATTAGATTGCTTCAGTAAAAAATTTAGTTACTTCCAAAGTAACTCTTTTACTTGTCTACACATATTCTTGAAATTGCACGTCACAGATTACACTTTGGGATTTTGATGTATGATTTCTGGTTCAAATAAGGTGTCCACAAGAAGCTGAAATTCTAATTCTCCTTTTATATTTTATAATGGAATATCGAGGTTCATGTTGATGGCCATATTAGTATCTAAAGTTTAACCTTGAGAGACGAGCTTTCACTATGGTTTGGTCTAACTTGGAGATATTTATTTATTTATTTTGGTCCCTAAATTTTTAAAATATTTATTTTAGTTCTTAAACTTTAAAAAAAAAAAAATTTGGTTTCTAAACTTTCCTTTTATTATATCCACCCAAAATTTGCTGTTCCAATACTCAAATTCTAGTTTGAATTCAAGTTAATTCCATTATTAATTTATAAATTTGTCTTGCTTCTCAGTCGAGTGTATAGTGGTCATGTTATGGAAAACTCTGCAAACTGTTGGGACCAGAATTGTACAGAGAATGTGGCAAAAAATTGAATGCTCATAGTCATAGCTGAGGCACCAAGGAAGAT
The DNA here is from genome assembly GCA_026257165.2 of Telfairia occidentalis. Taxonomy (NCBI): domain Eukaryota; kingdom Viridiplantae; phylum Streptophyta; class Magnoliopsida; order Cucurbitales; family Cucurbitaceae; genus Telfairia; species Telfairia occidentalis. The sequence continues at coordinate 573,360 of JAOANK020000033.1, read as the reverse complement.
GGTGAATGTTTGAAAGGTTCCACTTAAAGCCTCCAGCTCCTTCATCCATAATTCTTGCAAATGAATACATTGTCTGCCACTGCACGTTGGCTTCATAAAAGCTGGTTGTTACTTGTGATTATCGCATTTAATGTGCTCTAGCAGTAACCTGTCGTTACCTGCCCAGTAAAGGAATATTTCCATTTTAAAACTGAACTTATCCAAACTTCAACATGTTGGTATATATAATAAAGTCGTCGTCATCGTCGCTAAGACATATTTTTTATTAAAAAATTGTAAGTTTGAATTTATACTCTAATCTCCACTTTCATATATTGGTGAACAAAAAAATGTTGAGTGATCTTTAAAAATTTGTATATAAATCGATTTGCTTGAAAACCATGATATATGGCAGAGTCCAATTGATTCTTGAACATCATCCAACAAGTTAAAATTGGGAGAATTTTGAAAGATGTGCCCTTATGTTCAAGCCATATGTTAGCATAATTTTCTTCTCTTAAAAACAAGTAATAACTTCCCATTCTTACAATACTAACAGATCAAATTTTATACCTTGCAGGTTTTAAACTTTTAACAACCTCGCTATTCCAACCAATTTTTTTTTTTTTTTGGTAAGTTAAATGTGAAGTAAACTGTGTAAGGATATAAGCCTAAGGTATTAAAAAGATAGAAAATGAAAATACCTATTCTAAGAGGGCAAAAATGGAAAGAAGGAAAATTTAAGGCCAAAAGCAAAATGTCGTATATTAAAAAAAAAAAAAGTTAGCAATGAAAATCCCCCGTCCAAGTGTTAACTGGAACATAAAATCTCTAGCTCTCATTCCATTGGACATAGAAGATAGATGAACCAATTGTTTAGACAGTTGATATTAAAATTAATAATCAAATTTGCCAACTTGATCGAGCAAGCGGATTGAAAATGGCAATGCAATTCAGAGAGTTTCACAATTTTTCCAATACTGAAAGCGGAAGAAGAAAGAAAAGAATCCAATGAGGGGAAAATTTTTGAAAAATACACACAAATTTTGGGCAATCATAATCCGATTAACCCCATCTCCCATTCCCATCTTAGAAATCAAGCGTTAGCAGTTGGATTTTGAGAAGCTGGTTCTTCTTGCTTAGTTTCTTGCTGGGTTTGGACCGCCATAGTCGCCGCCGGTAGAGTGGCGGTGGCTGAGACATTGGGCCTCGGCGGCGGCGGGCTGATTCTTCCGTCGATGCACGACGAGCATTTGGTCTCCGCCCAACTCTCCAAATCGAAATGGCCGTAGCCCATTACGCTTTTCCCGGAGCACAGCCGCCCAACCACGACGGCGATCACGGCGAGCACAATGATGACGACGAGGACGCCGATGGCTGGACCGACGGAGCCGTTGCTCGGATGGCCGCCGTAAGGTTGCTGCATTCCCGGCGCCGGCGGAGATTGTTGTTCAATTGGGAGTGACATTGCCCAGATTCGGTTAGCTATGGAAGTGAAACGGCCGGAGCAAGAGCTGTAATGAGCAGATTTTTTTTTTTTTTTTTACAGAAAATCTGAACTTGCAGAAAACAGACTCATTCTATAATGGCGAGGAGAGGAGATTTCTGAAGCTTTGAAAAGATGGAGTGAAGAAGAAGAGAAGGGCAAAGATATTACAAACAGTAGTGACCAATGGAGAAAAAGATGGTTCTTTTACTGTAAATTGATGGATGCAATAAGAACCCTGAGCACTGTAAAAGGACGAAAAGAAAAAGGCAATGTAAACAGAAAAAAAGATGGAATCCTTGGGAGTGTTAAAAGTCCAATCTCTTTCCCAGATTGTGCCCTTTTATTTAATAACAATAACAATAAAATAAACATATAAATTGTCAAATGACCAAAGTGAGCTTTTTTCAGGACTATTCTGCTCATGTAAAGAATCTACGGAAAAGAAACCTTAACTGTACATAATTTCAAAAGTTACTGTTTTTTTAACAAGAAGATGAATAAACAAACAAAACAATAAGTGCCGTAGGGCATAATTTTATCGAATCTGTTTCAGGCCTACAGAAACTGGCTAGGTTGCATTCGCTGAAATGGTTCAGTACTGTCACGTGAAGCCTCTGCAGATGATGTTTTAAACGACTGGTCATTTAACAAATTTCTAATCTTTTTTTTTTCCTCTGTTCTGTAACTTAAAACTTAGAACAGGATTTTACACAGCCATGGAGTTTGAATCGATGAAGTTCACGAACAGAGATCAAATGGTTTTGAAATTTATATAAGCATTCACCTGTCGATAAGATTTTGGGCAGCCCGTTTCGTGACAGTTAAGATAGAATTCATTTCGACAGCGACCAAGCAGAGCACCTTCCATGTTCTTGGGAATTTCAACCTCATTTAAGCTCTTTGATGCTGCTAGCTGCTTATCTCAATCAGCCATTTATCTTGAAGAGAAAAATCTAAGTCTAACAATCAAGAAAAAATGGTAGCTGGAACAAAACTGAGATGTCAAGGTCATTAAAAATGGCATCTTGCCTTCTGTGAGTTGCATTGTAGCGAATGGGAGGACGCAAATGCAACCTAAATATATACAGATCCAAAGCTAATCCTGCTTATAAGAATGTGTACAAAAAGAATGTTCATCTCTTCTTTTCTCCTAGTACCTCTTCCAACTGTAATATCATTTCTATTACAAAAATACATCAGGACAATCGCTCGAACACTGGCGAAGACCTCCAGTTTGGCGGTTTCTAAGACCTATGAGAGTTTGAATGAGCTTTGTTGTTAAAATGAGGCGCGAGCACGGGAAAGATGATCATAGATCCAGCTCCATGTGGCCTTCTGCAGAGGACGGCTAACTTCCTCACTTGGTCTAGCATTTGCCGGTAAATAATATCCACAACTGCCGTTCAGAGGTGCGGCACTTCTCTTTTATGAGTTCTTGAAAGAGCAAAGTGATGGTTGTTAACGGCACCGACTGGAACGTTGCTTGAAACATTCGTTGAAGGGCTGCGATTCGGTTAAAAATGGGTGTCGGTTAAAGGAAAACTTACAAGAACTAACATCAAGTACAACGGAAAACCAAGAAGATAAAAAACCAGAAGAGAATATTTACAAGCTTGTGCTTCATCATTATATGGTTTATACGTGCACAGGCAAGAATTAACATAGCTACCTGCGGCATGACGGATAATCATTTGTCGATGAAGTTCCGGGAGAGTTTTGCGCCGGATCTCCTTTGGGATTAAGGTGGTCCTTATTAGGACTCAACAATTTTTCCTGAGAGACCATAGAATGCGAAAAATTAATGCTGTTTTTAGGCATTAAACCAGTATATAATGTTCTAAAAGTAAAACCAACCAAGAAGTTCATAGTTGAAAATGCTGATGTGGGGATTGAAACATATGAGTCATTTGAACATCTTAAGAAAGGATGGTCAAGGAGCACCATGGCTGTTGGTCTGTCAGCTGGATTCCTTTGAAAGCAACATTGGAGAAAGGCTTTACCTTCTGAAGATAGCTTTTCTGGTATAGGTGGGGTTTTATTCAACACCTTGAACATAGCTTGATGCTGAAAAGTCAAAAATGTAATTTTTAGTTAGTTCAAGGATTTTCCCACAAAGGACAGAACTTAGCTGCTGACTCCATTTTTGCTCACTCCTCAGCAGCTAAGTTTTGTCTAAAGAAAATCATAAATCATTTTCGATATCTCATTCCTTACAAACAAAGATACTCAATTCTCTTTCTTTTTGAATGATCTAGAAAATAAAAAGAACGAAAACTAAATAACAGGCTCACCCCTTCAAACTCACACCATGGAGGTTTTCCGTTCAGCATTTCAATTATGGTGCAACCCAGACTCCAAATGTCAATTGCCAAGGCAAGATCAGGGTTGGCATCTTTCAACATAGCAGCCTTCATAACCTGAAAATAAATCCACCGTGACCCATACGGTGTTAAAAGAGAACATGCGGTTTAAGGAAATAATAATGTTGACCGTGACACGTACCTCTGGAGCCATCCAGTACGGACTACCCTTTAAAGAGAGATCATACTGCCCTGTCAGCTGAGCAGAGAAACATTGGTAAATAGAAGAAACATTTATGAAAAGTAGAGCACACAAGTTGAAATAGTTAACAGTAAGACTTGAAGCATCTGCAACATCTCATTTTCTTCCCAGACATATTCAGAATTCTTAGAAGATATAATGATCAAAGTTCATAAAATAACAGCAATCAAAATCATGAAGAGGAAGCCATGAAGGGGGAAATCGATGCAAAAAATGAAAGTATATTGTGATTTTGGAGTAAAAAACCTATTGGAAATAGTTAAGGACATTCATTAACACTTGAAAACTCACATGTTTTGCCATCCCAAAATCTGCAAGTTTGACAACGCCTGATGAGTCGACTAACAAGTTTGCACCTTTGATATCCCTATTAAAAGCACAATAAAATGAAAAAAAAAAAAATCACAAAGTCATACAATATGGAAGTAAGCAAAATAATGTACAGAAAAAGTAAAAGCATATTCAATGAATTTCTTTTGCCACTTCATCTAGTTTTCAACAATGGGAATGGAAAAATTTATCGCAGAGATTTTGTGTTTAGGAGAAAGGATTTGTCTTGCACCTGTGGATTGTTTTTGTGCTATGCAAGTAAGCCAGTCCAGAGAGAATATGACGGGTGAAATTTCGAACAATGGATTCTGTAATAGCTCCACAATGTTCACGGACATATTTATTTATGGACCCAGGATAAACATACTCCAAATATATGTAGAAATGATCATCAATCTACATGCCAAAAATGAACCCAAATTTTTGGAGTTGTTAATACTGGTAGAAGTTGAAGTAAATTCCTGGTACAAGAGATAAGACAGAAACACTTACAATTTCACTTCCATAATACTGTACAATATTTGGATGTTTAAGTTGACTGAGAACTTTAATTTCCTGAGACAAGAAAGGAGTTAGATAGCAGGAAAACATCATCAGATTGTTTAATTAATGACTAGATTTACGAATGTTTATAGCATCAACGCCCGTAAAAAGCAAGCTCGAGATGGTCTAAGCCATCTGATTAAAAGAAGAATAGTAAAAACTCATATTTGGTCTTTCAATTCACAGAGAGCAACGAATGGAGATGAGACTTAGATAGCTTTAGAGCACTTTGTATAGCCATAGGTGGCTTACCCATGTTTATAGGGACAGGATAATCTAGATAAAGATGATCTAATGAATATGTATGGTGCATCATTAAGCAAGTTTTAACCGACCCACTCAAGTAAGACTCGAGCGGTTGGACGCTCGTTGTTTTTACAAGATAGTATCGACAATGAAAAAGAATTTTGAAGGTTGCTGGTAAACATCTCCTTTGTCAAAAAAAAATTTCTTCCAAGGACAGCACACCCTTAGGATGAACTTAAAACCGACGGGTACATACATGCTAAATGAGAATTCGAAAAGAAGATGGCTAATGGCACAATACCTGCTCTAGCTGCTTTATACTTTCAGCAGATTTAGGATCATCAGGAATGAGGTCAACTTCTTTCATTGCACATAAAGCTCCAGTCTCTCTGGAAAGTATGCAACTAACTGTGAGGATGATTTCATAAACGCTTAATTTCACAAGTACTATAATAACAGTGCAAAGCTTAGTTTACGATTCATACCTGTTGGTTGCAAGATAAACACTTCCGAATGTACCACGCCCAATAAGCTTTCCTTTCTGCCACTGACCTTTCATAGACGAAACAAATGGCTTTTCAATAACATGGTGAACATTTGATGGATGAGCTTGTGGAGATGGTTGTGAGGAGGCTACTAATGGAGGAGGAAGGGGCAATGGGTGGGCATTGACATGACCATGGTTGTCAGATCGATCTATACTACCATCATTTTGTAACTTATGATGCAGAGGAAATGACATATCATTAGGAGATCTAAGATTGCTTACGGAACTTCGAGCTGTCGGGCTATGGAGAGGAGAATGATGTGCAGTTTTAAGGGGTAGAGCTCTGGGGGAAATAGTGGGAGGAGATTCCTGATATTCATGTCGAGTCAAACCAGAGGCAAATATATCCCCAGTGTACGATCTTCGAGGGCTAATGGCAGGACTCGGTAAAATGCTCGTCGGTGCACTCCTCGACGAAGCTTTTGGTGTCAAATTGTAGTTGCCCCTTTCAAAATTCAGATGAGTTGGGGATCCCCTGCCTTTGTTGTTTGGAGGCTGATCCAAACAACTAAAAAAAAATTCCTTATTCGTTCTCCCTGAGTTCACAGAGAGACTTTGAGGGCCTCTAAATGTGGTAGCCCCACTCCCTCCTGCATTGCCTTTAACAACCTCCAAGGTTAAATCAATAGCAACTCGCCTCTGATTGTTACCCAAGCTTTTACTTTCATTTGTTGCTCCGTGATCAGCGCTCTTCCTGGCAGTTTGAAAAGCAGAATTAGTCAAAGAAACAAATTAGGTCAAAACCCAGTGAAATGATTCAAGTAGACAGGGGATGTTGAAACCGATTTCCCCCTTCAAATGGATGAATTACAATCTTTGTTATTGGGAATATAGAATCAAACGATAACAAAAAACGGACGGAAATTAAACGAAAAATTCATCGGTTCGTAGGGCAAAATTCGAGTCAAACAAGAGAAAACTCACCGGACCGGAGCTTCATTCGGCGATCCAACACGGGAACTACAAGAGCCGGAATCTGGATTTCGAGCCGCAAAAAGCTCCGGCAAAGGCAAAGGCTGGGGCGGAGCCGAGGAGGACCAACGTTCCGAGCCCCCAAGAGGCGATCTAGGCTTTGCCGACAAATCGGGGGAATTGGGAAATGATCGTGCGTGTTCGGGGGATTCAAAGCCAACGTCTCGATCCGTAAGATGCCTAAGCTTCCTCTGTCTGGTGAGCCGCCGGTGAGATAGGGGTTCCGGCAACCCAACGGAAAATTCAGAATCCGGTACTTTCTGTTGTAACCGAGAATTCGAAGAGCTTTTGTGAAGGAAAGGCATCTAGTTGGTTGCGGTTTCAAGGCCGGTGCCGCCGCCCGCCGTTAAGGCCGCATGTGCGCAAAATCTTCCGGTTGTTGCTTTTTTTTTTCCTAATTCGTTCGCCTTTCTTTTAACAACCTGTAACGAGATTTGGCGGTGGTTTGGGTTTCGATTTTGGTTTATGGCGGCCTCCGAAGCTATCTTAGGAATTGCCTCGTATTTATTTTTATTTTTCTTTTCCCCTCCTTCTTCTTCTTCTTCTTCTCCTCCGTTTTTTAATGTGAATTTACTGAATTCCATAATTAAGAAAAGTTTTGGTGTTTGAAAAATCAAATCAGTAATGGGAAATTACAATACCCTCTCAAAAGACGACATGTTGACTTAAGAAAAATATTAGCTTTTGGAAGTTGTTAAATGAGTGGATGAAAGTCAAAGTTTTATAAGTCCAACGACAGCGTGTGCGTACGTACGGGAGCAAAAAGTCATGGGAAAAAGCTATATTTTTTTGTCAACGATAGCGCGTGACCTACACTTGACCTTGGAAATGGCGAGTGGCATCCACGCGTCTGACAGGCGACTCGTTCCACATCTCTAACTGGTCTGTCTAGCGCGTTCACACCACGTGCCACGTCAGACTGGGTTTTTCGGATTAATGACCGAGTCCCGGCTATCGAGTCAAAGACTTTTTTTTTTTTTCTTTTATTTGAGATAGCATAATAATATGTTTTAAATCTTTTCTAGACTTTTTAGTCGCTTATATTTTCATCTTTAAACTTCTAAAATATTTATTTTAATATTTAAATTTATAAAAAAATAATCATTTTAATTTTTTATACAAATTTTATCATTTAATATTTATTTATTTTTCAACTTATGTAACTTAAAAATATATCTACATTAACATATTTATTTAAATATTTGAAGTTATATCATTAATTTATTAAAAATAAAATAATAATAAGAACTAAAATTGTTACTTTTCGAGAGTTCATTAATCAAAATAAACATTTTGAAAATTCAAAATCTAAAATAAGAAAAAAATTTAAAAGTCAAAAATCAAAATGTAAATTTTAAAAATTTAGAGAACAAAATAAATAAACTTGCGCTCTCTTTTTTTCTTTTAAAATTAATACATAATAATATCTATTCCGTACACGTACAGTGACGAAATTTTTTCTGCAAATTCTACTGAGTCAAGTAAATCACTTCTGGGACCTTTCCTCTCTTTCTTGCGCTCTCTTTTTTTCTTTTAAAATTTATTATTATTATTATTTTTATTTTTTCTTAAAATTTCAATATCCATTTTATTTTGTGATTCAACCCCAATGTTTTTTTTTTTGTGCTTAACCTTTCAAATATTTTTGTTTGCTAAATTATAAGTTCAATTTCTTAACTTTTAAATTTGTATCAAACAGTATTTTTAAAGTATTAAAAATGTCAAATAAGTAATTGAACTTTCAATTTTGAATCTATTAAATTCCTAACATATTTGAATTGATCTATTGAATATAGAACTTAATTTTGTGTATAAAACGAATCTAAACTTTTAATCAAATGCTAAATCGAGATAGCTCAACCACCCCAATCAAAAGGTTGTGGGTTGAAATCCCTCCATCCAACATGTTGTTTAACTAAAAAAAATCACGTGTCTAATAAATTCATGAATTTTATCATAATTTTTAACTAAATTTATTATTTAACCTATTTTATTTGAGTTATTAGACATTGCATTTTAATTTCTATTGTTATTTTTATTAACTATTTATACAACTGAAATTTATTTGAAAGCATTAAATTTTGTTTTAAATATTTTTTCCCAACGAACATCTATTTCAAGGATAATGTTTTACGAGATTCTCTTAATTTCGGTTCACTTAAATATAAATTTCAAAAAGTTTTCAAAGGTTTTGCGTATAAAAAGAATCTTAACTTTTTACAGAGGTCTATACTTTATAGATTCAAATAATATAGTTTGGGGAAATATTTGGGGAGCTAACAAGTTATAAAATATAAATTAGTAAGAACTCATAAAAAAAGTAAAAGAAAAAATAAATCCCAAATATATTGATATAACCTTAAATATGTTAGATTTGAACTTATTATTAGGTGCAATATAAATCATAATATGCAATCACAAATTACTAATTATAACATTAATTATAACATGTTATAATTGAACTAAAAAAAATAAAAATTATAACCTAATTAAATACTG
>JAOANK020000033.1:516547-527273 GCA_026257165.2 Telfairia occidentalis | reverse complement strand
TATCATTTTAACCTTTATCTTTATTTTATTTTTAACAAATTAATGATATTACTTTAAATATATGAATAAGTATGTTAATGTGAATATGTATTATTTAAGTCATATAAATTGAAGACAAGTATCAAACAAATAAGTATTAGATAATAAAATTACATGCCAAGGACCCAAATGATTATTCTTTAAAAGTTTAGAGATTAAAATAGACATTTTGAAAGTTCAAATATCAAAATGAAACAAATTTAAAAGTTTAAGGACCAAAATAAAATTTAAACCATAGTTATATCATTAATTAGTTTTCATGTCACGAATGAGTAATGATCAACTGACTATTAGAGCTCTCTCGAGTGACTAAAAGCAAGTAGTTTTCAAATTATATGGATCACTTATATACGTTTTGAAAATATAGAAGTTAAATGGCAAAATTAATTCCAAACAATAAAAACAAAGTGGGTATTTTTAATTTGTGGAAGAAAAAAGAATACATACTTGATCTCGTTGATTGGAACAAAATCATGAGGCTAACGAGATGAATAAATTGTGGGCTTTTTTGTGGCTTGAGACTTGAGAGAGTTAGACGCTAGCCTAAAACTAAGCCACTATATATATATATATATATATCAAAGTAAAATAGAAAAACAAAAAGAGGGAATATGTGTGTTTCTGCACCAACGTGTTCGGAGTAAAGAATGTGTCCTCGAAGCAATGCTCGGACATAAAAGAGAACAGAAACGAGGTTGGGGGTGGTACCGTCCACACTGCGACACTCAAGTTAGTGAGATGATTGAGGTTGTAGGCAATTTAGGTCAGAATTGGTGCGTACTTTTCATTGTGGATAAGGGTTCCTCTTATAGTGATGGAGGAGTGTCCAACGGAGGTGGTTCCAGTTACATTTGCTGTGAATTATAGCGGACCGTGATCTGGTAATTGGGAGCGAAACTCCCTCGCGACCGCGCTCCCTTCAACGCCCTTTTCGGAAGTGGAGTTATTAGCCTTGCAGCCTTACCGTCTGCTCGTCACCTTAGTTCGGCTATTGTCGAACTTACTCGAGGTGACGTGCCTCTCGGACACGTGGCTTTTCCTAAGTGGTTCAGGTGTTCATTGGCGTATCGAACCCCAACAATGTATATAGTTGTTGATTAATTTATCTGTTAGTTTCAACTCATTACATTTATATAGAATATGAAATGAATTCAAACTAAAGTGAAACGCCCAATCAAAATCAATTTATGTTGGTTTTTCCTGTTATTTCTTCAAGAGGTCTAAAAAATCCTCTTTCATTACATTTATATAGTTTGGTCCTCTTTCTACGTTGAGGTCACGAGGATCTAAAAAAGAAAGGTAGAAAAAGAAAGAGTTTTGTGGAAGTGAGAAATTAATATTTAGAGGAGTAGAGATGGTAGAATAAAAAGAAATAGACAATTTTTTATTTTTTATTGAGTTCAACAACAAGTGAGGGTGGGGGAGTCAAACTCATGACCTATTGGTCAGTAAGATATGTCTTTAACTAGTTAGTTATGTTAGGTTTGGCATAAATGAAGAGACAATTAACTAACTTGAATATAGCTCAATTAGTTACCTCTTAACTCTCATATGTTGTTGAACTCAAAAAAAAAAAAAGATATTCAAGATCAAAAAAATTTTTTTAGTTCAACATGTATGTGAGAATTCAAACCTTCGACCTTTTGGTCGAGAATATATGTCTTAACTAGTTGAACTATATTCAAAGTGGCCAAAATTAAGATCGAAAGTTCAAAATATAACAAAAAATGTTAATTCTAACATAAGGAAGAGCATTTCAAGCATGATAGGATATGTAATTTCTTTTTTAGTTCAACAGCATGTGGGTATAGGAATCCAAACCCACAACTTCTAGTCGATAACATTTACGACTACTCAAGCCATGAAGGAAGAATATAATGGATACTTAACCTTTGATGTTCACATCATATTCCCATAAGAAAGTAGTGTTAATGACCCTAATCTTAGGGAATGAAAAATTGTATACATAGGTAACAATCGAGGGCAAGTCAAGAGATCAGATAGAGATGTAAGTTTTTTGTTAAGATGATGGTAATCAAAAAGATAATAAAGAAGTTAGATTTATATATCCCTTATTTGGCGAGGAATTTTGGGCACTTGATATCCCACTAATTAAGTCATTTTTGTTTATGCCTTCTAGGACTTAATTATGTGCGAACATAAATTTTTATTGTAAAAGCTAGGGATAATGCAAGATTTGGTATATGGGAGGTTCTAAAATGTGCTAATTAATAACAAAATTTGTATTTCAGATATTCAACAAAATTTGAAAAGACGAGTACTGTGAGAACTGTCTCACAAAAGGGAACAAATGTTGAGGTGGAGCTCTAAAAAAGCTGCAGCCATAAAGAGAATAAACCAGAGAAGTTGAATGAAGCCACTGTCCAACTTCAAAAGTTGAGCAACAGAATCATACCAGAATATGACTCTGAATGAAACACTTCTTTGGAACCAATAAAAGTTTCCCTATATATTTACAAACTGAAGCAAATATTAATTATAATAATTAATGGAAGTTATATAAAACGGAAGGTAATGAAACTTTCTCTTCGAGTCCAATTTATCAATCGAGTTGCGTTCGTGAAGAATTATCATACAAAGATTAAAGAAGACGGATTGAAGGAGATTGAAGCTGGAAAATCCACTGTTCAGAAGACAGTGTCGAGACGCTAGGAAGAGAGTCTCAACGCTGTCAATGCTGCAGAGTCATTTTGCCGAGAAGACAACAGTCTCGACGCTGATGCTAATGAAACGCACGAGACTTCGTGTCTTATCGACGCTACCTCGATTTGTGTACCAGTTCGCCCTAGCCATTTTAAATTCCTATAAATATGTAATGTTCTTTAATTAGGTTATTTTGCGTTGACTTCTTAGGAAGAAAATACTTGAAAATAAGTGTTGTTTTGTACTGGTTTTGCTAACCAAGAACACTAAGAGCGAGATTATACGGGGAAGTTTGATTGAGTGTTTTTTTATTGTAATAATTTAGAGAACTTGCAACTGCAGCAACTGGACGTAGTCCTTTCATAATTGGGATGAACCAGTATAAACCTTCAGTGACAAGTCTTTCTATCCCGAAATCTTTTTACTTTCAGTTTATTATGTTTGTGATATTTGATCTGTATAGAGTTTTCTTGTAGAAGTAAAAATAAGCCGGTCATTCGGTTGGACCTAGTTATCTGCACCACGTCTTTTTTTTTTTCTAACAACTTCCAAGGGTTCAGATGATTTTGGTTTCAAACAAATATAAAGTACTTAGAGAGTATTGAAAAAAAAAAAGGTAAACATGGAAAAGATTTATATACCAAAGAACCCAACTGATATGAATTACTAGATCAACAACAGCAACTCTAATTAAGTTTGATTATCGCTTCAAAGTAATTAAGAATATATAATATAATAGATTTTCGTGTTCCTTTAATATAGCAGGTCAGTTACTAGTAATGATCCTATAACTTTAGAGCTATAATATCTTGTAAATTACTATTGGGTTGAAACCACTATTTTTGCAGATAGATGGTTTGGAAAAGGAAATTAATTTTCTTTAATTGCTCAATAAAAGAAAGAAAGAAAAAAGTAAAACCATTTCTAAACTAAAGGATTTTGTAACTTCAAAACTCATGATGGTGAAATTTGGTATTTTTTCTCGATGATATATGTCATAATCAATTGAATTATACACACGTTGATGTTTTAACTTTTCAATTTGCATTCAAATTCATAAATTATAGCAAACTTGCCACAATTAAATTTTAAATTTCAAACTTTCAACCACTTCTTTTTTTAGTTAAACAACATATAGAGGTGGAGATTTGGACCTAGAAACGTTTGGTCCCAAAGCTATGCCTAAATCAGTTAAACTATGTTTAGGTTGACCACTTTCAACCACCTCTAAACTATCATAGATGTTGTAATTATATCTTCATATTTATGAAATTGTTGCAATTAAATTCAACCACAAATTGTATTATAATGGTAGGACTTAATAGTAGTGATCCTATAACTTTAGGGTGATTGATCATATTGAAAGTGTGACGAGTCCTACCTATTCATCAACAAAATTCATTTGTTTCCAATGACACTCTCAAGTAACATGCTGATACGTTTAAATAACCTGACTTTTTTTGTTTAATAATTTTTGTACAAAAAAACCTAAACATGGAACTTAAATGAGAGTTTTTATATGCATTAAAGCTTCTTTTACTTATTAGAAATTGGAATGAGAATGTTATTCATTTGATTTGATGTTGTTTATTGTAAATTATCTAGGATGAAATCAGAAATCTATTGATGTGTTTAATAGAATTTATAGCAAATCAAAATAGCAATCAAACATATCATAATTACTCTAATACCCCTTTCACATTCTAATTAATTAAAATGCATTAAATAAATAATGTGCTAGTATAAATTTTAATTAAAATAACAATAACCATTAATACCTTTTATTTTATTACTATTTTATTGTGTAGTAGTATTTTTTTTTATTTTAAAATTTTATTTAACATTAAAAAAATAATAGCAAAATAAAATAAAGTCATATCAACTAAAAATTATCAAAATAATTGGAATATATTTCTACTATAATATAAAAAGTAAAATAATTTTTATTTGAGCAACAATAATTAAAATAAAATATTATTAATTTTTATTGTAATGGCCAATTTATTATACGAGAGAGAAAATAATTAATGAAAGGATGACATAACAGAGAATATGAAATGAGATTACTCCTTTAAAAGAGTAGTAATTTTCAAATTGGTGGTGGGTCCTCCCAATTAATTCCATTTCTCTATTTTAATAAACACCATCAACATTCTCTAAATAAACGAAATCTAAGGGTAAATTCAGAATTTGAAAAAGTTAAAGGGAGAAAAATAAGAATGAGCTATGGCATTAAGGGCCATTTTGAAATATTTGGCGTAGAAATACATTCTTACCGTATTTTTGTTGGATAAGGCTGTAGCTACTGTTTTGTACTAAAAAAAGAGGTCTGGCCTCGGATAAATTAACTAATGACACGTTCCAGTGAAAATTTAGCAGAACTGTACTCGACAAAAAACTCAATTCAACTTCAAGAATGGCCTTGGAACGGGCATCTCCATTAACTTTTTCTCAGCTTCAGTGAGTTGTCGTATCAGGACAATAACTGGCTCTCTAATTCCTTCGGTCCGTTTCTCAACTTGGGCTTCTGCTTCTGTCTACGCTTTCACTCTTTCTGTTCTCCAAACTTCATCTGCGGCAGCCCCTTCATCCTTCCCCTTCACGCCCGGCAACTCGAACTGTGGATTCGAAACTTCGGCAATCAGCGGCTGCCCGCAACTGCCCTAAACTTGTTCTTCTGCCAACTTTGCTGGTAAGGCCACCAATTTTCTTTCTAGATCTAGATTCTCCCTGAATTGGAATTTTCCTTGCTTTTTTTTCTTGGGGGTAGGTTTTGTTCTTTGGGTCAAATCCCTGTTGCCCTTCTCTCACACCTTTGTTTTGCTCTCTGAATCGATTTCGGATCACATTTCATCTTTCAGTTGTTAATTTATTGAGTCTCTCGCCGGTGAAATGGATAAAGCACACGATGGTAGCAGCAAATGGGCAGAAGACATTTATTGGACCCATTTTCAGTTCACCCACTTCTATCAAATTCTCGCCGGTGGTTGTGAACAGCAACTTGTAGGTTTTCTTCCTCTGCTCTTCTCTTTTGTTATTTTCAGAAACTGGGTTCTGCATTTAATATTTGATTATGACTATACGTTAAGTTTTGTGCGCTGGTACTCATGTAGCTGATATTATATGCCTTTCGAGATTTATCCTCGCCAACTTGCAGACTCTGGACAATATGTTTATGGTTTTTTCCTCCCCTTTTTCAGAGGGGAAGAGAAGGGGGTTGTTGTTTGCTGTTTGTTGTTGAGAGTAAAGAGTGAAAGCCCTTTGTTTTCTCATTGTTCAGAAACGATGTAAACAATGTTGGAGACTGGTTACCCGAGGATTAGGTTCAAATATGTTTCATGTTTAACTATTTCTTTGATAATCTTATCTAGATCATTATTAGATTGATGGCTTTCCATAACGAGCTTAAACGAGCTCTTCAAGTGCTTATGGCTTTTTGACGATTGTTGGAGAATTTGGACCTTATAGCCCACAGTTGCCCCTGCAATACTGTTAATCTTTGAAACACATAGTGTCTTCCCGAAATGGTCTTAAGCTTATAAGCTTATTGGGTTTCTTTTCTTATTTGAAGTCGCCCAAGCTTATTGGGTTTAAAATGATTAATGATTTACTGTTTGGGAACAAACACGTGCTTTGACATCATTGATTTCTTTTCTGTGATCATATATTTCTTTGACCTGAAAATTGCATCAAAGTTTATGTGACAAGCTTTTCTAGGAACTTGCTAACTAATATATTTAATCTGAGCTGCAGATAATTCCGAACAAGTTTGCAAACAATTTAAAAAAGAAACTTCCATCAACTGTGACTCTTAAAGGTCCTAGTGGTGCAACATGGGATGTGGGATTGGCTACCAATGATAATTCATTGTATTTCAAACACGGCTGGCAAGAGTTTGTGAAGGCTCATACTCTGGAGCAGAATGATCTTTTGGTTTTTAGGTACAATGGTAGTTCACAGTTCGATGTTTTAGTATTTGATTGGAAGAGCTTTTGTGAGAAGGAAGCATCATATTTTGTAAAAATATGCGAGCATAAAAAGGTTGACGATGGATACCAGGCTAAGAGGAAGTTTAGAGAACCCTCTTTGGATGGATTTGATGGTGACACTAACAATGGTGCCGAATGTGCTTCCTCTGAAAATATTATACATGATGACAGTATGGAACGTATGATACAGGACGTTGTCTCCAAAGCTACAAATTTGAATGGTCAACCAGAGGTTTGTTCAGCTGAGCCTATACGAACAATGCGGACTAGAAGAAGGAAAGAAACTCCAAATAAGAATAATGCAGCAATTCTGACACCCACATCCACTCCCGGTCATTTTTCAGGTAGTAGCAGAAGAATTTCTTAAGTTTATAATCCTTCATTCATATCACTCCTTGTTTTCTGCAGGTGACCTCAAAAATAGAGAATGAATAATGATGCATCCAAATTCTTGGTGATTCTTAAGTTGTTATCATCAACTCTGTTATGGAGATTTTAACAAAATGGTGATATCATGTTTCCAATCTTGACTTGCAAACCATTTTTGAAATGCTTGCGCAGTCAGGACCCAATCTATTTAAAATTTATGGATTAACGAGAAACTAGGATTATGAATCAAAATGTATATCTGAAATTTTTGGTTTAACTGGTCTAATTGCATCAGACCAAAGTGCAATTTATCAAGTTTGGATAACTTTTCATGGGTAATCAGTCTGGTATCTGACCTTGGACTTTGCTAGATTCTGATGTGGCAATTACTCCCGTCAAGAAAATTGGGTCATATGCTGAGCATTACATATCCAATCGGAGGGCTATTACCGAAGATGACAAGAACAATGCCATAAAGTTGGCAGAGGCAGCATCAAGTGATGTTAGTTTCAAAGTTGTTATGCGACCTTCACATGTATACAGGAGATTCTTTCTGGTAATACTTGTCTTCTGTTACTGATCTTTTTGTTGCTCCCTCAATTCTTAAACCCAATATATCTTTTCTAAGGGAACTTTTGGAGTGCAATGTGAACTGAATCTGTGAGTTCATTTTTTGGGATGGTAATAGTTAACTTATTCATTGAACTATGCTCGGATTGACAATGTGTTGATTTTATTAGTGTTAGAAAAGTTGGCTGATCCTTTTGTTGACCCTCTTTGCTCATCAATTTTTAAACTTTGTCAAATTTTGTTTTAGTTCTCATATGCATATCACAATTTCTCGACGTGTTGGTCGATGATGCAGTTTATCCCCACTCAGTGGGTTACAAAAAATCTCTCCCTTCGCAACCAAGATGTAATACTGCGTGTGGGAAATGATGAATGGCCAGCCAAATTCAACTTTACCCCAAGTCGTCAATGTGGTGGCCTTACAAGTGGATGGAAACATTTTTCAGTCGATAACAATTTAGAAGAATTCGACGTCTGTGTCTTTGAGCCTGTTGCTAAAGCAAGTGGTCCCGTGGTCCTAGAGGTCAAAATCTTCCGTGCCGTTGAAGATGTTATCCCTCTAACTCGTGTGTCATCCAAGAGCAACAGGAAGCTAATCAAAGCCACCTGAAGTATAATTTGGCGAGTTCCTAAAATGTTTAGTACCTAATGTTAAGACCCAGGAATTATTGTCTGTATAATATTGTAGCTAACTCAGCTTTAACATATGCTGTTCCATGGCCGGGACCTGTCCTTCCCTGACATTTAGTTGATGGCGTGCTAGTTTTGCCTTCTGTCATATGCATGAGTAGAGTAACCTGGTTATGAGCTCATTCATAGTTCTATAAGTTCTAATGTGAAACACTACCATTGAGTTTTTAGCAGAGATTCATTCCAATCATTCATATTGTTGGCTGGATAGCAAGAGAACCGAAAAATTTCTCAGCCGAAACTAGCCATAAGCAGCAGCGATCGAGACTGATTAGAATATATGACAGATTCTTATTATCTAATCTCGTAATTATATTTAATGTCTGCATCTTGATTATTCTGCACCAGATAAAATGTAGGCGGTATTTTAACTGCATCAAGGTGAAAACCAGGGAGAGGGAAAGAGAAACTACTTCATACTGTGATTTTTTCAAGGTGAAAAACAGAGGGGATGGGAAGACATCTCTTTCAATCCCAGAGTTATGAGTCTGCGTTTGAAGTTTTGAAGCCCCAGAGCTGGAGTTTCACGTGGGTTTGCCATTACATGATTCAATAGGCAGAGGACAAAATGCAAATCTTGCAGAGCAATATGCTGGCGAAGGGATGATTCAGTGGACTCAGAATCCCTCATGTGCCTGCAATTCTTCCCCATCTCTGGACGGCTCTTTCCTCACAAAGCGCCAATGGTAAATTATGACTAAGGTTTTGTACATATTCTCTGTCCTGTAAAGGAGTCATGCTTGGTGGTGATGGCAACTGCCACACACATACACGCCATTATATTATAATATTACTTTTCTGCAAGTCGCAGCTGGGAGTTGAAAGGGAGATGGGAATTTGTTTCTTTTTGTGTTTTGATGTTTCAAGTTCTGAACTTTTTTTCTTCTGCGCCATTGATGGGGGAACTTGACATTTGCAGGTGTATTGAGGAGTTGTTTTCTTGCATTTGCTTGAAATTCTCGAGGGCTATGAGGTACCTTTTCCAACTTCTTTACATTTTGAACCAAACATGGTTTTGTTCTTCTGTGGTCCACCCCACTACTGTTGAGTAACATATGGAAGTCTCCTCTCTTTGAAAATTTTACAAAGCTAACTTATGCACTCCACAACCCTATTGAATGAGAAATATTGTTTGGGCCCATTTTGTGATGTCAATTTGCTTTGTCAAATCATGTGTTGGGAATTTGGGAAAGGCTCTCTCCCTTTGTGTTTTAACCCGTTGAGTTAGATGATGATTTTGAATTTTTGATATCATCATTTTAGTTTCATCGTATTGAACTTCGAAATTAATTTCATCTTTAAAACCAAGCCAGAAAATTCTCCAAAAGGCAACATGTTAAACATGCAAAATCCAACCGACAAGAAACTCAATTTTGCTACAAAAAAAAAAGTCAGAAACTTGACCACTAAATACACAACCCAGCAATGAAATCAAACAGCCAAAAAATGCACAAACGCATCTAGGACAGATATTCCATACAGTTAAAAAAACCAGTACCCACCGGGTCAATCGGTAATATTCTTGTTTTTTGTTTTAGTTTTTGAAAAGTGAAAGTGGTTGGTTGGAAACTATTCTTTCGTTTCTTATTTTTTAGACTTATAAAATAAGTAGTAAATATTTCCACATTTGTATGATATTATTCACTTTTGGCATAAATCTTCATAGTTTTTGCTTTTAGTTTCATTCCAAAAAACCTCATCTTTATGGGGATAGTTGTCCTCACTTATATTCAATGGATCTTTTACTTTTTTAGCCAATGTGGAACAATGTTTGCACTCCTAACAAGACGAAAAATGAGAAACAAATAACAGAAACATAATTTTGCATAATAATAAAAGTGTTCCCAACTTAGCCACACATTTTTCATAAAACAAAGTGGATCAATTTCATTACTTATCCATAAGGTATAGAGTTTAGTTGATGAAACCAACACTTTTAAGTTAAATTTTGGCTCACCCAATGCCAAGATAGAAATGAAATTGTGTGTATAAAAAAAATAAATAAAAAGTGACACATAAAAGGTCAAGAAGATGCAAAAAATTATAGAAAAAGTCAAATGATACCAATAGAGATCACACAAATCTGTAAAAGGACGATATGCCTCACCTTTTAGAACTTACCAAAAGATTTTATCTTTTTTCCCATATTTCTCTCTCAATTATTTGATCCTCACATCCCCTTAGATAAAACAACAACGTCCCACTGCCCTCTTTCTTATAGTAAACAGCAAATAGATATCTTTGCATCGTACGTGGGGCACATGTGCTTCTTATACGTACAATCATAATCATACAACCTTATGGTCTTATCTGTCAAATTTTTATAATTGACTTTGTCACATAATTACTTTCTGATCCATGAGTGACGGTGACATTTTGTTTCATAAATCTAAGATGCTACTATA
>JAOANK020000033.1:495537-509373 GCA_026257165.2 Telfairia occidentalis | reverse complement strand
GTGTGCTATCAAGGCTCCGCCATCGACGATGACGCGAAATACCCTTACATGGTTAATGTTTGCGCAGATGACAATGGTGTCATTGTGGGGGTTATGATATCCTTTGGCGTATTCATCATCGAATGTGATGGTTGGTGTAGGGTGAGGGCTCGAGACATGACATACCTCGTTTTGGGCCTCCCTAACAAGGGATTTTCTCTTCTGTCCCGAATGTCCTACTGACCATCCTCCGAAGATAGTGTGGATCTCCGCGGAACTATCCTTCTTGGGTGACCGCGACCTCTCCATTTCTTTAGCTGTTGGGGGGTCTCCTGCACGTCGTTGGCCGATGAATTTCTTAAGATTCCCTTTTTGGATAAGGGTTTCGATCTGCTCTTTTAATTCGTAGTAGTCTGACCTGTCATGGCCATGGTCTCAGTGAAACCGACAATACTTTGATTGGTCCCGCCTGCGCGACCCTGTTTTTAGCTTCTTTGGAGGGGTGAAGAGTCCTACTTCCTCGACGACAGCGTAGATTTCTGCAATCGAGACGATGGTGGGTGTGTACTTTTCAGACTTTGGCCCCTTGCTGGAGTGCTTGTCGTCCCGCTTCTCATCCCGGCGCTCCCCCCGAGACGTGTCGCACGGGCGAGATGTCGTCTGGTGAGATCCCTTATCCTTCGTCCTGTGGGATGACGTTGGTACAGATGCTGTGGTGGCCATCCTTTTCGAAATAAGGAGATCTTTGATTGTCATGAGACCGTTGGCATGTGAGAGAACTTCTGCGAACGTTTTCGGTTTATTGATTGTGATGTACTGCAACATCTTCTGGTGCTTGCAGCATCCGGTGAACGCAGCTATAATCACTTCGTCCGAGTAGTCACTCACACGCAACGCTTCTTGCCGGAATCGGGTGACAAATTGCTGTAACGTTTAACCCTCGTTCTAGTATTGGGCCATTAGATGACTGGAGGGGCGCTGGTTCTCGCTACTCCCCAGGAATTGGTCAACAAAAGTTTGGCTAGCTGTTGAAAGGTGGAGATCATTCCCGACTTCAGCTTGCGATTCCAAGCTCGTGCTGTTTTTGTCAAAGTGACATAAAATGCGCAACTCCATCTTTGACCGATAGGTGTCGACGTGTTCGACGGGGTCGGTCGTGCCATCATAAGGCCTCATGGTGGGATACTTTAATTTTTCTGGGATCTCGGTGCTCATCACCTCGACGGTGAAGGGTTCTAATCCTGGTTTCAGGATGTGCCTTGCAGCGACCATCCCTGGAGCCTTATCAGCAGTGGACTCCTTCTTTAGGCCTCTTAGTTCTGCTCGGACTTCCTCCAAGGCGTCCTCCCAGTCGGGTTTGCTTGAAGCCCTAGTGTAGCGACTTTTACTGCAAGACGTTCTTTGTTCTGGCCTCTTGGCTTCAATCTTTTTGCGCATATAGGGCTGGGCCGGGCCCCGTTTTGAGCTGACCCTTTTTGAACTAACTCGAGCGTGGCTTTGCCCAGTCGACTGGTGGGCATGGTGCTCTGACCGCGCAAGTCTGTTATGCACGGATGCTCCCGCTCGGCGCTCGTAACCTTGGGGTTTGTCCCTCGAGGCTCGTGCTGCCACGTTGCAGACCTCATGTGCAAGAGGAGTATGATTTACCAAAGCTTGCATCTGCGCTTGTACAATATGAGGATCTGCGCTTGGTCACGAACCAGAGCCTGCAAAGCCTCTATCTGGGCAGTGGACGTCCGGCGCCCTCGGCCTCTTCCTCCCCTCCTGGTCGAATGGGATGGGCCGGGCTGCACAGTAGCCGTTCGTTCATTGCCGGACTGCAACCGGTGTCTATCACTTTCTGATTGGTCGGAACCTGATCGTGCCATCTCTGAATTAGGCTTGTTTCGTCGAGTTCTCACAGACAGCGCCAAATGTTGATGCACGAGAAATCCTGCCTAACGTGGACTGAGCAACAGTTGACCTCGGACGTGAAAGGAGAGGACGAGGTGAGGTGGGGTGGTGGTGACCACACTCCGACCCTCAAGTCAGTAAGGGCAGAAGAAATGTTCTCAGATCTCGTTGGGTACCTTTTGATATGACATTGCCTTGTTTTTATATTTGACGTTGAAAGAGTCATTTGCGGTGTAACGCTTCTGATCGGCCATGATTTCTGGCAGACTCAGAGCGGAGGAATTAGCAGAATGATTTTGTCCTTCTCGCGTCCTGTAAGGAGCAATTTAGGGAACTCATCCCCGTCCTCGGGCTCGTCCTACCTTGGCCGAGCTTGGGCTTCTTGTTACTCCTCAGCTATGACTGAGGTCTACTTGTACATGTGGCGATTTACGTCCGCCCACATGTATCAGCAATTTTATGCCTTATCATCGTATGTGTGGAGATTTTTATATCTAACAACTTCAATTAATTATTGTCGTTATAAAAAATTAAATAGTAAAAATTAAGCAGCACATGTTTATCGTGAACTTTTGAAACAAAAAATGACCCAGTTCTACCATTTAGAAAAGTTTGTTCTTAATTTCGTACTTCAATGGAATTAATTTTTGATGTACTAAATTAATAAAAATATATTAGCAAACTATTAATTAAAGCATTACGCAATCTTTTTTCATGTATATATCTTTTTAGTTTTAATTATTTGAGAAAAGGTTGATCGATATAGATATTTAATTGATGTTTTGATTCATATGATTATAAAATTGAAAATTTTCATTCTGGTTGAACTTTTCATTACTTTTAATTTTGACAGACATTTTCTTATTCATTTATAAATGCACTCGAAATCCAAAAAATACAACAAAAGAAACAATAGCAATGAAATAGAAATATATTGAACAAGGAATGACAAGATTTTATAAATGATCACACAGTCTCTTAAAAAAAATTAAATCATATTTGGATCTTTAAATTTATTTTATTTTGGTCTCTAAATTTTTAAAATACTTATTAAGTTCTTAAACTTTTAAATTTGTTTCATGGAAATCTCTAAAACCTTTTCGAAACATCTATTTTTTTATTCTTAATTTTTTTTAAAAAATAGCTAATATAATTGTCTATCTTAATTATATTTTAACGAATGGGTGAGATAATTTTTTATATATTTATTACTAGAGTTAGGTGGGCATGTAAAATTGAAGGAGTAATACGAATATTTTTGAAGTTGAGCAATGAAAATGAGTTTGAAACAAAAAGGAGACAAAAAGGAAACAAAATTAATGACATCAATAAAGATTTATTTGGTGCACGTTGATAACAGTCTACATCTTGAAGAAAGAAGCCCAATAGGGTCCCACCTAGACCTCCCGCCATTGGCTACGATAAAGTTAGTGGGGGCCCACAACTAGTTTATCTTTCTAATAAAATTACTGACTTACTGCTACTATACAACCTTTTTTCTTTCCCCCTCCGCCGCATGGTTTTTTTTTTTCCCTTGCTTCTCAGTAGCTTGCTTTCTTCAGAGAAGTTAGAGTAACGGAGGAGCCAAACGACAAGTTTCCGGATTCCATCTCGAAAGAGTCGTATCGGAGGAACAGTTCGACGACGAGAAGCCGAGAGATGAAGACGATGAAGTCTTTTCCGGCGCACTGCTTGTTATGAATGGTCGGCGATTCAGTCTCCGGCCCGTTGGACCAGAGCACGTGCTTCAGCAACTCCTCGCCGTCGCCGACGAACCGGTCCGGAACATATTCTTCGGCTCTCTCGAAAATCTTTGGATCTCTGGTCGCGAACGGCTGGTACCCACAAATCATTTCCCCTTTCTTGATCTCGAAAGCCGCGTCGTGGCTTTCGATCACCAGGTCCTTCTTCGCCCGCCCGTACTGATTCGGAACCGGTGGGTCGATTCTGAACGCTTCGTACACCACCGATTTCATCAGCGGCATCTGTTCCATCCCTCCCATCGTGATTTTCCCGCCGTTGGCTTTCACCGCGGTTCGTATTTCACGTGCCAGTTCGGCGTGGACATTCGCGCCGGCCCGTCCGATCCATTTGATCAGACTGGGGAAGAAGACCTTGATTCCTCCGAATGAGTTGAAGCACGTGGCGAAGGTCACGTTGTGGCACGCTTCTTCCTTCGAAATCCCCAATTTATCCGCCTCCGCAAACAACGCCCCCGACGACTGGTAAACGAAATCGTACAGCCGCTGGTAATCCGATTTAACCAGCGCCGGCGGTAGGCGGGAGGTGCGGAAGAGAACCTCCTCCACCGCCTTCGGGAGTCCGAGACTCAAAATGGGTGAAAGGTGGAACAGAACCCATTTCGCGATCAATTTTGGAGCGTCGTTGCCTAATTTGGTGTCGGCCGGATTTACGCCTAAGAGAGACCGAGCCAAGAAATTGAACGCCGCCTGTTCGCCGGGATCATTGTACGGAGCTTTACCGTTGGCGGCCAACTCCTTCTCCAGATTCACAAACAGGTCCGTGAAGGCAGAGTGAAATTCGGGGATAATTTGATCCCGGCGGTGCTTGAGGAGGAAGAAGAGTAGTTCCTTGAGCTTCTGGTGGGCGGGTTCGGATGGGTCGATATAAGAAAGAATCCGGTAGCCGCCGGTGAGTTCTTTGGAGGGCATGAAAGTTCCGGTGAAGAGATCCTTCTTCTCAACTTTAGAAGTGTCGAAGAGAACAGGGAAACTCTTGCCGTCTAGTAAAACGATGACGCGAGAATCGGAGGAGATAAACGGACCCGGTGGCATATTGGTTCTGTACACAGTCGATTCGTACCGATTCATCCGAGATTTCAGGAACACTTCTTTCCCCTGATTGTAGAAATAGTCTTGTCGGTCCCTCACCGCACCGATCACCGGCAGCCCATAGTCCCCAGGAATCTTCCTCAACGGCAGCTCCGTCTGTTCCGGGGGCGAAACGGTCGGGCGTGGAGCTTGAACGGACGACAACGGCGATACACCATCGGCGGCGTAGATCCTCAGTCCAACCCTAGAACGAGTCCTGGGCGGCGTCTTCTGGGAGGGGAATCGGAGGTTGGGTTGAAGAAAAGGAAGGGTTATGGAGGTTGCCGACATTATTGGCGCTCAATTTCTGAAACTGTTTTGGGTTTAAGAGAAATTGAGAGGAAATGGAGGGAGAGTGGGTTGATTTTGTGAGTATTGAAGGAGGGCGTTTGGTTAATTATTTATATGCACAGAAAAGACTGTTGACGAGGTCAGCTTTGACAAAAAAAAAAAAAGCGTTGTGAAATGTGTGCTGAATTCTTTTTATTCAAACACACTTTTTTCTTTTTTCTTTTTCCTTTTTTCCATTTTCCATTTTCCATTTTCTATGGTGGCTATAAACTTTAAAGGAAGTCAAAATTCAAGATTTTAACTCGTCTAAACTTATATATAATACATCATATACGGCTTTTTAATGGCTATTCCTTTTCTTATTCATATTCATTCAATCATCACATAATGTCAAACCCCAACAAATTTAGATATGGATTATTATAACACTAAAACCTTTTTAAACTTGTTGAGACGAGATTGACCTAAGATTTTAATAATTTGTCTAGTTTTATGGGTTTATTTATTCCATAGGTTAAAGGTTTCGTGTAAGAAAAAATTCCTCCTCAATCCTTGAGGATAAACGACAACTTTATATCTCCATAATGGCACGAGGAACAATATCATATCATTGCAGAGATGATGAAAAGTATGTCGTCCTTAACACTTCTTTTTGTAAATGTCTAACTTACATAAGTACATTGATTTTATATATATTGTGGATTTTATAAATTTTAGTAGCAAAAAAACTTTGAAAATAAAATATAAAAAGTAAAGAAATGTTTTAGTAATTACTTTAATAAATATATACATTATTCTAATACCAATTCTAAGAACAATAAAGGAATGACTCAATGACAATGTTCTGTTTTATTTTAGTTCAATAACATGTGAAAATGAAGATTCGAACCCACAATCATTTGATTTGAAAAATATATATGTAATCAGTTGAGCTATAGTCGATTTGACGCTCAATGACCATGTTAAAGATAAGTTTATGATGTTTTTTTTAGAAAAAAAATGTTTTTGAATGAAACCATTTATTTTATAAGCATTTTGGAAAAAGTATTGACTTGGTATTTTCTTAAAAAATATTAGTTCAATTAGAATTGTCAAAACCACTTTTAATGTTTTTTGGAGGAGGGGGATAAAAAAAAGTACATTTAATTATCTTACCAAATTATATGTTTTCAATGGGCTAAAGTGTTTTTTAAATTACCAAAAGGTGGACTATTGACCTTTCGTGTTTTTACCTTCATTTTTTGTTTTCTTCTACGAAAGTTAATTTTATTTGTCGATCGTTTAATTGTGTGGACCATTAAATTTAAAAACAAGTAATTAATAGGTAGGGCCTTTTTTCTTTTTATTTTTTTTTTTTTTTTGAGACAAACAACGTACAATTATAGAAATTTCCTTTACAATTATACTGAAGAATAGGGGCCTATTCCTCTAGTTAAATAAATAAATAAATACTTTATATAGTTCTTCTCGGCCAATATTAATAAGCACTTTGCAAGTAATATAATATATAATTTTGTTACTTTAGAAGGGAAAAAAAAAAGGGTAGTTGGGTGGCTCTCACGGTCTCATAGATTGGGAGGAATTTAGGTTTGAAAGTCAAAGTTTTAAAATTTAATTTCAAACGGTCCGTACTCCGCCTTCCCATAATACCTTTCTCATTGGACCCGTCAATATTAATTTTCTTTCCTAAATTTCAACATTTTTTATTTTAATAATTCCTATAAGAAGAGACAAACCAACCTTAATTCTCTACTTATATGTAATAATCACGTTTCTAATCTACAAGTAAATTCATATTTTCCTGCTGTTAATCCGAGCGTGTGACATGTGTGTTACTATTGTGATTATGATTTTTTAGATTAATTTGATTTCGTATCTGCAAGTTGGAATTAAAATAGATCAATTTTGATTTTTCTTCTAAGGGTTTGTACTGTCCAACCGAACATCGCTCAACAGGTGAAGACATATTTTTCGAATTAAAAGGTCGTGAGAATTCTCTCTCTACACGTTGTTGAACTAAAATAAATAAATAAATAAAAATCAGTCTCGTACTTACATTTCATTGCTATAAATATGTAGTTGAATTGTGTAGAATGAAGCATTCTATTAATAGATTTTTAGAGAGTTGATTCTCTCATTCTTGCTAACTTTTTACTTTTTGAGAGATCATAATATATTTAAAGTTTGGGATTAAATTTTTTTAGTAGAAAAGTATGGAGATGGAGATTTGAAGCTGTTGAAGCTATGCTCAGGTTGGAAATGAACTAAATTCTTTTAAAAAGGAAATATATTATGTATTTTTAACCTTTGTATGAAATTGTCAAGCTTAATCCTTTGTGGCTTGTGTACTAAATTGTGTAACACATTCTAGGAGTAGATTTGTTTGGTCGGAAAAGTTAGGATGTCTAGAGTTGTGGAAGTTTGTGTTTGAGATATAGAGTTGTGTAGCTTGAAGTTGTAAGTTTGTGTTTGGGGTACAACGTTGTGTAAACTAGCCGTATAATTTGAGTTTATGCTAGCTTTTTTGTTTCGGTGTTGTTAAACCATGTTGTGTAAATTAGTAATAGATTCCAATAATTTTTTCAAACTTTGTTTTATAAAGATTTGTTTACGTCAATCCTACATTGATATTTTACTAAATTTGGAATTTTTTTTATTGAGATATAAGTTTGTTTTTTTTTTTCCTTTTTTACCTGATTTGAGATTTTAAATTTTACGAATCAAATGAATTATCTAATTAGACATTCATTTTTTTAGATAACTAAGTTAAAAATCAATGTGTGGATTTAAAGGTTCCATCACCTTGTCTAAAGAAAATGAATTAGTCTAACATAATTTTCTTATCTTAAAGTAAAAAATTATATATATTTTGACATATTGTTAATTAAGTATTGATAAATAAAAATAATATGTATATACAAAAAAAACAATATTGTTATTTATTAAAATAAATTATAGTTTAAAAAAAAGAGGTCATTTTTTTTAATATTATTAATTTTTAACTTATTTTTAAAATATATTGTAAAATACACTTTTGGTGCCTAAGCTTGAGAGTAGATTTTTAGTTGGTTCTTAAGTTTCACTCATGAAACTATCACTCATGAAATGCTGATGTGGCAGTTTGAGAGACTAAGTGTCATGGTAATGTGTTAATTTTAAATGACGCGGCTAAATTGAAATTTTATTAAACAATAAAATTTTAATAAATTAAAAAATTAAAAAATATCACGAAAATAAAAACACACAAAGATAATTTTCTCCATGTTTATTCATTCAATAAAAAAAATTTGACCTCATTTCTTTTGAGGAATGAGGTGACGAATCAAATTCCGTTGGAAGGCGAGGTTTTGGTAAAGAATATCAAGGGGTCGGATATTGGGAAGTTCACTATCTCAGGTCTAAATTCACGTGAGGTCAAATTCGATTAGTAGTATGAGGGTGTTATTCAATCATAAACTAAAAAATTGCAAGGTTTATATGGGACCTATAATGGGATCAAGAGGAAAATGAAGAGGAAGAAGAAGAGGAAGAAAGAGGACGAGGAGAAAGGAATGAAAGAAAATTTTGTGGGGTTTTTATTTTATTGAATGAATTTAGAAATTAAAAAATAAAAGATAAAGAAGGTGGAAATATCTTTTTTTTTAAATTTTTTTTGTTTTATTAAAATTTTGTTGTTTAATAAAATTTCAATTTAGTCATGTCATTTAAAATTAACACATCACCATGTTACTTAGTCTCTCAAACTTCCACGTTAGTATTTCATGAGTGATAGTTTGACTTCATGGACATTTTAGAATCATTTTCTAAAGGTTATGGACTAAACTGTCATATTTTGAAACTTAGGGACTAATTAAAAATCTACCCTCAAACTCAAGAATCGAAAGTGTCTTTTACCCTAAAATATATTAGTGTTGAAACTTATTTTAAAAAACTATTGTAGTTTATTTTGGGCGAAGCAAAATCATCTCTCGAAACACGACTTTAATATATTTTGAAATAAGTTTGAACATTAATATATTTTAAAAATAAGCTTGAAAATCAATAAGATTAAAAAAAGTCCAAAAAAATCTTGTTGGGGGCATGTGGAGGAAGTGAGAGAAGAAAAGAGTTTCTTAAACTTTAGCACCTTCATAATTAGTCTAAAAAGAGACGAGATGTAAAGATAAATAGTCAAATCAAATATAGTTCAATTAATTAAGACATAATTTTTTAATTAAAAGATCGTAGGTTCAAATTCTCATTTATATGTGTTATTGAACTAAAAAAAAATAACAATAAACAATAATTTAAAAGAGATGAACTGTCAATGTAAAATTCGGTTTTATGAATGTTTCCCCCAAATATGGGGTGGAGTCACGCACGCCACCCAGCTTCAGCAATTCCTAACTGTGGTCCACTCTAATAAACTACACGTAAAAACATATTATTTCAAAGGACAATTATTTACATTATTAAGTTTAATATATATATTTTTCTATTGTTATAAGGAAATTTTGAAAAATAGTACAACACAATTATGACATCTCATTTAAGGATTGATGTAATTTGAAATTTAGAGTAAAAAAAAAAAAAATAATAATAGTCTGTCACGTGTTGTATTTAAAAAGGCGAGACCCATTATTTTTGTAAAATTATAAAACATTCACAAGTTTTAAAAAAATTTATTTCATTATATTATTGAAT
This sequence comes from Telfairia occidentalis, assembly GCA_026257165.2. NCBI lineage: Eukaryota > Viridiplantae > Streptophyta > Magnoliopsida > Cucurbitales > Cucurbitaceae > Telfairia > Telfairia occidentalis. Next base: position 499,696 of record JAOANK020000033.1, on the reverse strand, counting down.
AAAATCTTTATATAAAACAATAAAGTTCATAAAGTAAAAAAACCTTCCCATGAATTTTATCGTGATAAGTGGAAGTTTAGATATTCTGTGAGCTTTAAATACCGACATTTCGACTGTCTTTTTAACGACTATTTAACTAGAATGGAAGACATGCACTATTATTGTATTGGTTTATGGTTCAATCATTCGTCTCTATAAATGTTATAATTCAAAAAAAAAAAAAAGAATTGATTTTTTTTTAAAGAATTTAATTTTAATTCCCCGCAGATAATTTCAAATCGCTCTCTCTGTTTTCTTAAGTATATAATTTCAAATCTTCATTTATATAAACATACATTCATCAAGTGAATAATAAAAGACATGATTTTATTAAATTTATGTTAAATAATTTATCAAACAAAATCAACCAACGGAGCTAAAATAATTTTTAATGCAATTTTGGTCTAGATGTTTTTGAAATTTTGAGTTTTGTTCCATTTTGGTCTATAGATCAATAATCTATATCCAATCTATTAAAAAGTGAGGATGTTAAGATAACATTTTTTGACACTTTCATCTCTTCTTTAAATTATTAATTTACAAAATATGTTATTGGTGATTAATTATAAATAGTAAATTAATTAATTATCAACAATAATAAACGTATTGAATTTAAAAAGTTGGAATGCAAAATGTTTTTTTTCTTACCACTTAAATAATAATAATAATAATAAATGTGTATAAAATCTAAAAGTTTGGAACGCAAAAAAAAAATTCTATAAATATTTTTTCTTCAATTATAATTCATAAGATAAAATAGAATTTCAAAAGTTTAAGAACGTTAATAGTTTTGTAACTTTTCATCTTCTACTACTATAAAAATGTGTTATTTTCACCATTTTCACCAACACTTAAAACTCATTCTTTCTTTATTTTTAAGTTGTCTCAATTTTTTGCTCTCAAAACCTCTTCAATCTTGAAAGTATCTCAAGATGTTGGTGATACATGGATGCATATGTCAAATCTATATCCCGGATCTTAGGCTTGTCATGACGTTACAATTTCATGCTTTGTTGAGATTGAATAATAGTGTTTGTTTAGATACTATCGAGTGAGTAAATCTATTTTAAGGAATGAGTATAGTTAGGATCTACCTTTTTTTTTAATCCTTATTTTATAATCAGTATATATTTTTTTTGTTTATAATGTTTGTTAAAAAAAAATATATAATTTCCTTAGGCCTTTCTCCCATCATTCTCTCACCAACACCGAAATCAAGTTTAATTATTTTTGTGGGTAAAAGACACTTTTGGTTTCTGCGTTTGAGGGTAGATTTTTAATTAGTCCCTAAATTTCAAAATCTGACAGTTTAGTCTCTAACCTTTAGAAAATACTTCTAAAAAGTCCATAAAGTCAAACTATCACTCATGAAATGCTAACGTGAAAGTTTGAGAGATAAGTGACATGGTGATGTGTTAATTTTAAATGACGTGGCTAAATTGAAATTTTATTAAACAATAAAATTTTAATAAAACAAAACAATTAAAAAAAAAAAACATGTCCACTTTCTTTATCTTTTATTTTTCAATTTCTAAATTCATTCAATAAAACAAAAACCACACAAAATTTTTCTTTCATTCCTTCTCCTCCTCTTTCTTCCTCTTCTTCTTCCTCTTCATTTTCCTCTTGACCCCATTATAGGTCTTGTATAAACCTTGCAATTTTTTAGTTTATGATTGAATAACGCCCTTACACTACCAATCGAATTTGACCTCACATGAAATTATATTTGAGACAGTGAACTTCCCAATATCCGACCCCTTGATATTCTTTACCAAAACCTCACCTTCCAAGGGAGTTTGATTCGTCACCTCATTCCTCAAAAGAAATGAGGTCAAATTTGTTTATTGAAATGAATAAACATATGGAGAAGATTATTTTTGTGTGTTTTTATTTTCATGATATTCTCCATTGTTATTATTAAATTATTTTCAAATTAGTATTTAAGGTTTTTTTTCCCGAATTATGCATGCCTGATATATCATTCAAATATAATATAATTATTAACAAAGTTCTTTTTGTACAAATTATGAATTGGTTTTTTCTTAATTTTCTAACAAAAGTTAAATAGTAGAACCATATTAAAAAATTATTTGAGAAATATCATTATGAAAAACACAGTAATATATCTTAAATATTTCTACCTTTAATTACATTTAATTATATTATATCAAAAGTTTTAGAATTTCAAAAGTCTAACAACTTTTTCATTTTCTATGCCTATAATAGGACAATCTTTCATTCACTTTATACAACAAATTTTAATATTATATATATATTTTTTAAACTTTTATTTCTTTTTCAAATTTTATTACTCATTTTTAACTCATTTTATTATTAAATATTATTTTTTATTTTATAAAATTAAAACCATATTAATTATAAATATCAAATTATATTACACAAAGTCAAATAGAGTCTAGCTCACTCAACTAGTTAAATGCATATCTCTCTTACTAATAGGTCATAAGTTTGAATCTCTCACTCCACATGTTGTTGAACTAAAAAAAACATATCTTATTAAAAGTGATATTGCTTTGTCATCTTATAAGAAAAATAATAATGTTGATTTATTATATAAAATCTAATTAATTTATTTCTTTCTTTAAATTTTAATCAATTTTAAAAAGTTAAAATAATTTTTAAATTAGTTAGAATTTTATATAAACGTAAAAAGATCAACAAAATACGTGCATCGCACGGTAATACACTAGTTTATATATATAGTTCATAATATTTATTGTCCTTCATGACTTGCCCAACTGTGACATATTAATGTACTAAAAAAAACGTGGATATTTAATTTACATTTTCTTTCCAAAATGTGGTCCTAACTTAAGATATTGAAAGATACGACTATACTATTATTGATTTTAAATTTAAATGGATTGATCACTAAATTTTGCATAAAAAATTGATTTACCTCTTCTAGTTTTGAAAATGTCTATTATACCAATTAAACTTTTTTTAAAAAAAAAATTGGTACATAAACTTTAGTAATATATTTTTTAGTCCTTAAAATTTTAAAAAATAATAATCATTTTAATTATTGTAAGATAACTTGTCACATAAAATTTACATACTCTGTACTCAAGTAAAATCCATGTAGTTTGAATATATGCTTACATTAGTATATACAATACTCGAAATAATGTTATTAATTAGAGAATCAAAATATAAATAAAAATAAAAATTATTACTTTTTAAAAGTTTAGGATAACAAAGAAAATTTACAAGTTTAGAAACCAAAATGAAAAGAAAAAAAAATAGAGATTAAAATAGGATAAGCTTAAAAAATTTGGATAAAAATGAGATTTAAAATTAAAGGAATAGAAACACAACGTGGGATTACAAAAAAAAAAAAAAGTTTGAGTGGGACCCAGCGGGTTGGGGTAGGCAGCCGCGTTTTTGACCAAACCGGTCTGGTTTTGGTTACCATCCCATCCATGTTTTGGCCAACATTTTCTTTTTCCTCCATCCTTTGACGTATGACTATGAACTAATAAACAATCCCCTCCAATTTACCATTATTGCAAGTGTTATCATATTGAATATGTAAGAATTTTTTTTTTTTTTTTTTTGTTGTTGGTTGTGTTACCTCGTGATTGTATTAGAGTTTAAAATCGAGTAACAAATCAAGAAAAAGTAAGTGAAAAGTAGTTTAATAATGAACGGTGAAGTTTAACTAAACCATTAGAACTAAATAAAAATTTTAAAAAAATCAAATCGAAATTAATTTCAAATTTTATAGACTAAAAAATTGATTTCATCGGCCAAACTAAACATCGCTCATTTGGTTAAGACAAATTTTCCCTATTAAAAGTTCATGCATTCGACTATTCGCTTAAAAAAAAATGATTCCTTCCATCCTCAAATTTCAACTTTCGGCGAGGGACCATGTGGGGGGTTTTTTTTGGAAATAGAGATTATCATTTTATTTGTTGGAAATGTTTTTTTGAGTGAAAATATTTTTTAAAGATCAGAGATATGGTTGGATTTGTAGAGAAGATTTGAGACCATGCAACAAGGCTGATCATCAATTGGCTAAGATTTGAAACAGGCTGTTTTTTGATTCTTCCAAAAATGGTTGAATGATAATTCGGTTTGTTTTTTTAATTAT
>JAOANK020000033.1:474842-492464 GCA_026257165.2 Telfairia occidentalis | reverse complement strand
TTTGGTATAAATTTATAAATTTTTGCAGAATTATTTAATGATTTATTTTGTGCATTAATAAAATGTAAATTTGTGTGACACTTTATTTTTCATTAAATGAGTGATTTTTGAAGTTTTTTTTACATGATTAGTTGGGTTTTTAATCTATCATTTTTTCAGATTATTTAATGGTTCATTCATTAATATAATTTAAATTTGTGCCAAACTTTAGTTTTTGTTAAATTAATGATTTTCTATTTAGTTTTTAAGTTTCACGGTCACATTTTTACTCTTTAGTTTTACTTTAATTTCCATTTGGTCCATAGATTTTAAAATGTTGCACTTCTTCCCTGAAATTTAACAATTGCTCACTTTTAGTCTTTATTGTATTAGAAGTATTGTTAACAATTCCATGTATTTTTAATATTTTTCCCGTATCACCTATTTAAATATTATAAAAAAAATATTTTTATTATCTAAGCATATAAATAATGTAAATTAATATTAAATAAATTCATTAACATTTTATAAATGTTACTAATAATTATTATATAAGATACCAAAAGTAAGCATGCCAAACCGAGCATAGTAACCGATTAAAGGCATATCTTTCTGACCAAGTAGTCTGGATCGGATCTCGGACCTGTTGGATTTGGGCCATAAAGCCCAAGATCTGCCTTAGGGCACTTCAGCATGGGCTTAACCGTTAGCGAACAGTGAAGGCGTGAAATTGCTCCGATTGCGAGATCGAAACCCCGAGAGATTTGTAAAAGCCCTCCGTTTCTGGATTACAGTTTAAGGTAGTGGAGTTGCAGTTGAAGGTTCGGTTGAAGACGAATTGAGATGCTGAAGATTTGAAATAGAAGAAAATCGAAGCCTTCGTATCCTAGACTTCGATGGAGTGTGTGGTTCAGGGTATAATTGAGACACAGGCAAGTTTCATTTTTTTCTTCGACCGTTCACCACTTAGTTCGCAACTCGTTTTCGTTTTCGTTTCCGAGTAATTTTCTTCTAGTTTTTTTGAGTAGGAGAATTTCCCAGTCGCATTTCACAAAGTCTAGTACTCCGTTTATCTAATCTAGAAATGTATTCGACCCCCTTTTCTATTGTCTCCATTAGATCTTGAAAGAAGCACTCTATTCTAGTTGGCCACTGAACATGAATTTAGACTGGGGTAGAATCACTGCTGGTATTATTCTCTGAATTTTATTTAATGTCTTCCTGTGTTAGTGTGCGCTATTTGTGATAACTATTATATGTTATTTTCCACCACTTCAAATGGAGGTTACTTTTTCCCTTAGTTATTCCTTTCGTGATGGTAGCGAGAAGTTTTGTGCTTTGGACTTCTATTGACACTTTGATTCTGCAGCACGTTGAGGCCCTTGAGATACTTCTTCAAGGTATTTGCGGCGTTCCTAGAGAACGATTGAGGCTCCATGAAATATGCCTAAAAAGTGGACCCAACTTAGGTATCCATGTGTGTTTTTTGAATCATATTATTGCATATTTGGCTTGTCAGCATGTGGTGGTATTTTCATAGTATTTCTGATTTCATAAGAGTGGCATTTCTCTAAGAACAATGGAGGTTGTGCCTCCCTTTTATATCATGTCTAATTTTGTAATCTTTCGGCATTGTGTTAGGTGCTGTGGCTTCGGAGGTTCGGATCTTGTGTGATCTTGAGCAGGCTGAACCGGCGTGGTACAATTGATCTTTTGCAGTAATGGGGTGTTTTATTATGTTTGGAGCTAGCTGAATTAATGAGAACTGTTTCCTTGATTTTTAGGACGGTTAAACATATTGGAGGGGCAATGAGAGGTGCAGGTGCCGAACAACTCTCTGTTCTGGTTAGGACAATGGTAGAAAGCAAAGTTAGCAAGAATGTGCTTCGTCTATTCTATGCACTTGGCTACAAGTTAGACCATGAGCTGTTGAGAGTCGGTTTTGCTTTCCGCTTCCACCGGGGAGCCCACATAACCGTGACGGTTTCATCAGTTAATAAGATGTTAAAGCTACATTCAACAGATGAGGCTGTTCCTGTAACGCCTGGTATACAGCTAGTCGAAGTGACAGCCCCAGCAACTTCTGAAAACTATTCTGAAGTAGCCGGTGCAGTGTCGACTTTCTGTGAATATCTTGCACCGTAAGCACTTCTATTACTGTCTTGAGTAAATGAACTATTCAGTTTAAGCGTGTTCATTAGCCTATCTCACACACTGCAGCAGTGAATTACTGATATGGACTCTGGGGTCGGCCTTATGGGTCTGTCTTCTTGCCTGGTCGAATGATTGCTGCAAAAACACGAAAGCACTTCACAAACATCATTCATAATTACCATCATTTCATGGTGGTGAATTGTTTTGCATTGATAAGGGCACTTCTGTTAATCATTAACTTGCTTCTCCTCCATAGAAATTAGTAACCATACTTGTGTTGTGGGGTTAGAAAACCATAATGTTGTACATCTGTCACCTGAAAATAAGATTCAATTCAAAATATAAACTGCCTTCGGCTATTCTTGCACTTTCTCAAGTGTGCCAAAATCAAGCTCTGTTCTTTATTTTTACAGGCTGCTCCATTTGTCAAAACCAGGAATATCCACAGGTGTTGTTCCTACTGCTGCCGCCGCTGCAGCATCTCTGCTATCCGATGGTGCAGGAACAACAATGTAGATGGCTCACTTAGATGGCAAGAGGTTTTCGAAAGTCGTTCGTCGTTTATGATCAATGAAGTTCGATCGTTTTTGGTGTGGATATGATGAAAAAAAAAGGATCCCATTCTACAAGACTTCGGAAACACAGACTGAATGATCGATCAGCTGATGCTGCTTATCTGAATTCTGGATGTGGCTGTGGTTCTGCTAAACTTCAGCTTTTAGCGAAAACTTAACTTAATCTCAAAAAAACTTCATACACATGATGTTAAACTAGACCAACTTCTTGTTTTCCCCATTAAATTAACTTGTTTCCCGGATTTGCAATTCTGAAGGTTAGCCTGGAGGATTGCTTGATGATGTTTCCAAGGGAAAAAAAAAATGAAGGCTTATATTTATGTAAATATCTTCGACTACGACATCCATTGTTCAGAATTCTGTCTAAATTAAAAAAATGAATTATATAGGCTGTCTTTGATAACTATTTTGGTTTTTGGTTTTTGAGTTTTTTGTTTTTTTAAAATAAAAATCATATATGTTGAATAATTGTTTTTTGTTTTATTTTTCTAAAAACAAAAAACTAAATTTGTCTGATAATTATTTTTGGTTTTCTGTTTTTAAAAAGTTAGAAGATATGTTAGAGAGAGAAAAATATGTGGAGACTTAGGACAATAAACGTTTAAAGATGAAAAGATAAAATTTTTAGAGAGAACATTTTGAGAGATCAAAAAAGAATTTAAAAATAAAAAACTAAGAAATTTTTTTTTATTTAGAATTATTAAAAAATTTATTTAGAATTATTTTAAAAAGTAATTAGACACAAAAAAAAGTTAAAAGAAGAGAAATTTTAGATGAAATAATTAAAGAAAAATAGAAAATTGTAGATAAATAATAAAATTGAGAGCAAAAGATATGATAGAAAAAAAATTATAAAGATAAAGAATATTTATGATGACAGAAAATTTAGACAAATTTTTTTTTTTTATTGAAAAATGTTAGAGAGATATATTTGTTAGATAATAAAAATAAATGTGTGAGAGAAAAAGAATGAGAGAGTAATTTTAAAAATATGTTAGAGAGAAATATAAATTTAGAATGAGAAAATTTGAGAAAAAAATATTAAATTTGTAAACAGAAAAAAATTAGAATATGATAAAAGATAAAGATAAAAAAAAATTTGAAATAAAGAAAAGTTATATAAATTTTAGAGAAAGAAGTTTGAAGTGAATTGAAATTTTTTGTAAATAAAAATTTGTCAGAGAAATATGCCAAAAAGGAGAAAAAAAAAGTAAGTTTTAAAAGAAAAAATAAGTTTTGAAAAATAAAAAATTATTTTTAAAAGCTACTTTTTTTGGTTTTTAAAATTTCTTTACCATTTTAAAAACGATTTTGAAAAACAAAAAATAAACAACTGAATTGATTCCAAAACAATTTTATTTTTTAAAAATAAAAAAGTTACCAAATGGGACCATAGCATTTGGAATTCGGGCCTTTTCCAGTGTACGTGTTTTAATTCATAGGCTAGAAAGGAAAATTGGGATATTCGATTAGAATCTTTTGAGATAATAAGAATCATTGTGATTTTGTCCTCTGAGTTGAAGAACTAATTTGAAATCATTTATTGTAAAGTTTTGACATACGATATTAGTCTAAATTTTTTTCACACATCAATTTGTTAGCATTAATTACAAGAAGATAAACTGATAACAAGACTTTAAATGAAAATTTTTCGGTTTATATTTGAAAGGCGAGTCCTGTAAAGCCAATAAGTCAAATTTATTAATAAATAAAAGGTCTCATTATTATTAAATGAATAAAGATAAGATAGTAAAAGATTAAAATAAAAAATAAAATGAACTCATCCGACACTCATTGATATAAAAGAAAAAGCAATTTTATTTATTGAATTACTTAACCGTCAACATTGAAAAACAATTGCCACACGCATCAAATAAAATAATTTTAAAAACAGATAAAAGTTAATTTAAAATTGACCGTTCAATTTATTAGTTAGTCAATCTTCAAATTATTAAAAATCTGTACTAAAAAAATAGATCTATTGAAAATCATATTATCAATGTCGTTTCAGTTCAAAATTCGCGTAAAAAACGCAGGGAATAGCCAGCAGTAAGGCAAGAATCAAAATTATCAATACGTTCTATAAAAAAATTAAAAAATAAAAAAAAATAAAAAAAAAGATCCTTTACGGCCTTTTTGTTTCTGTGGGAAAAATTTCTAAATTCCAAGTTTCTTAATCATTAGTTAATATTCTTGGAGCTCGAGTTGGAACTTTATTGTGTTGTAGAGGGAGTGCGCTTGGAATCTTTTATCAACCACACCATTCTTTGAAGAATCTTTCAACTTTTTTTTCCCCCTCTCTTGTTCCATTCACCCTTTTTAAATCCTTCTGACAATTTTTATGTAACATTTTGGGTTCTGTTTGAAATTGTTGAAGAAATCAATTCATCTTTCAGTTCACCTGCCGGCTTTGCTACTTTTACTTTCTATCTTCTTCCATTTGATCTTTCTTTCCTTTTTCTTCCTGTAATAATAAGCCTACGCGCGCGATTATAGGAGTAAATGATTTATTAGCAATTTTCCATATTTTTTTTTTCTGTATGTTTTCTTCAATTTTTTTATGCCTTTTTCTTCCTTTACGCTTTCTTCTCTTAGAACCCTTTTGGGGTTTATTGTCGTTGGGCAGAGCTCTAGGGGCCCCCACGTTCTGTATGTCTTCTAAGCATTGAAAAGCTTTGATTTCCATTTTCCCAACTGGGTTTGATGCTTCTTCGTCATTCCCTATTGGGTTTTTGGATTACGATACGCTTACATCTTCCTCTTTGACTTTGAATTTCTGAAAAATCAACTTCTCAACCCATCTTTGCGTGTCTGCTTCGCCGTATTTGCTGATGTATGAATGTGAATAACCTTAAGAACTTTTCTTTCTCGCGATTCTTAATTATTTTTTACCTTCTGGGCTTCTTTTATTTACAAATTACTTGAATTAAATAAATATATCCTTCTCTTTTTCTTCCTTTTTCTCCTTCCTCAATAGATTATTCGCTTACAAGAATAGGGGAGAGAGAGAGAGAGGTGAAAACGAATGAAAGAGTTTCTGTGATTACGGCGTAATTCTGGCTTTCTTTTAGCGAATTGGGATTTTTTTTTCTTATCTGGGTCTCTGCTGCTTCCACCATTCGTGCAGCTTCTTGATTTATTTTCAGAGGTGAGTTGCTGAACCCACTATTTTATTTTCTTCCTATTGCGTTCGTCTAATATTGGTCACAAACTTGAGTTTGAACCATTTTTGGGCTGGAAGAATCTCTCTCAATTTACAGATGTCTTTTTTAGGTATATTGATGGATGTTGTATTGTCTTTAGATCGTCAAAACTTTTCTTTTCTGAAGAATTTCTCTGAGGCAAAAAGGTTAATGGCTTTATCTTGTTCTTGTTTTAATTTTGTATTGGTTTAAATGGTGTTGTGAGTATTGATTGCGGTGCTCAAGATTATTAGGTCTTGTTTCTAATGTTCTTCAAGCATGTTAGACCTTCATATTTTCTTATGTTGTTTAAGGTTCAGAAAGGATTTAATCTTTGTGTATTTTGTTATCCCCTTCTCTAAGCATACAAGTATTTACATATGTATAAGAGTCTTGGTATATAATAATTAAACATTGCTTATATTCAATCTTTTGAGGACAGTAGGAAAGCTGAAACTTGCAATTAAAGAGATATAATGAATGACTTATGACTGTTCTTATGTTCTTCCTTTTCATCATTTTATTGGCTGCTGTTTTTCCCAGGTAAATTTTTTTTCATTGATCACGGAGAGATAAAACTCAACACCATGGGTTGGCTAAGCAAAATTTTAAAAGTTGGATCTGGCCATAAAATAACTGAAAGGAATTACCAAAGCTATGAGGAGGATCTGAATTCTCATATGCCCTCGACTTCAGAGGTGAGGCGAACACTACCTGCAATCATCACTTTTTGTTTCTATTTTTAGTTCTCACATCAATGGGTAATAACTAATTGCTATTTTTAACCAGTAATGTGAAACTGAAACCTTATCTTCTAATGTTCTTTCTTAAAACGTCTAAGTTGCTTTAAATCTTCAATCGTATAATTTCACCATTTTAACATACTGTGGTGGGAACTTGGAAACAGGGTTTATGGTCAGAGAACGAAAACGAAGACATTGACCGTGCAATCGCAATTTCTCTTGCAGAAGAAAACCATAAGTCAAATAATGTGATTGGTGAGTGAAGTGGTTGTCAAAACTTATTCTAATTGCTATTCCCAACTGCCATCTTATATTTTGACAGAAATAATTGTTAATGTTTCTAGTTCATCCCAAATCTTTTGTTTTTGGCATTTCCAGTGTCCTCATGGAGATTACACAACAAAATCTGTTTAATTGTGATGAATGTCTTGTAAACTATTTCTGAAATTTAGTTGTATCGAATTCATTTTATGATAAGCCTAATGTACCAGAGAATATAGGGTGTGGTACATGGGAGTCTGATACTTTAAGTGGTACACATGTTCTAGGTTGTTTCGAAGACAATTTGTATTACAATTGCTGAATAAACACAATGATGTATGATATATTATGATACATTATGGCATGTTTTCGAGTCGTAAGGTCAAATGACATTGACGTCTCAAGTATCCATTATGTTATAAATGTAGATGTTTTGTTTGTGTTTCTGGATTTTTTTTGTTATGACTTATGAGTATGAACTGATACATCAATGGAAACTTTTGATAGATCGTGATTATCAATTGGAAGAAGATGAATTGCTTGCCAAAGCAGTACAAGAAAGTCTCAATTTTGAGTCTCCTCCACAATATACAAATGGAAATATGTATCAACCGTATCTACCACAATATCCATTGGGTTCCAGGTACTTAAGGGATCACATTAAATTATGTGCTGGAACTATTTTGTACAATATTCATTTCCATCTCTCGCAAAGAAGCTCTATCTTTGCTTGCATTTGTTCTATGAACTCTTTCTGCTTTTGAATCCTTCTAATTGCTGAGATAACAAAAATCTGGGATCCTCAGGCTCCCTTTTTCAGTGTAAATGTTTTCTTTTCTTTGTTCAAGAAAATTCGTTGATTAAATAAGTTTTGATTCTTGTTAGGATATGTGCTGGCTGCTATGCTGAGATCGGCTATGGACGTTACTTGAACTGCCTGAATGCATTTTGGCACCCGGAATGTTTCCGTTGCCGTGCTTGCAACCTTCCAATTTCAGACTATGAGGTGAAAAATATTTTGTAAATTATTATAGAGCTAAAAGTATTTTTCTAGGCTCTAACTGACATGACCCTTTCTTCTAATAGTTTTCTACTTCTGGAAATTTTCCGTACCATAAATCTTGCTACAAGGAGAATTACCACCCAAAATGCGATGTTTGCAAGCACTTCGTAAGTACTTTTTCCTGTCCATAATCTCTAACTAGTAATTGAGCTGTTTATTTTACCAAAGTCTGAATTTACAAGGTCGTTTGGGGAAAGAGTGACGATTCTACATTTTGATGAATCTGTATTTTAGTCAAATTGGAGAGGTTCTAACTCATCAATGCAAGAAAAAAGGATATTTTGTTAACCATGACTTATGATTCTTCTATAAATGAAATTAACATATAGAGAATATATTATTCTTCGAATATCTACTTATAGTCAATTGGTGTTGGGATTTGGGATATGTGTCTCATGAACAGATTCCAACAAATCCTGCTGGTCTTATTGAATATAGGGCACACCCTTTCTGGATCCAGAAATATTGTCCGTCGCACGAATATGATGGCACTCCCCGATGTTGCAGTTGCGAGCGAATGGAGGTCAGTGGGATCTCTCTCTCTCTCTCTAAGTTCTTCAAGACAATCTTGATTTCCATGAACTTTTGACCGAGTGTTGGGTGTTTTGTATTTACCAGCCGCAAGAAGTCAAGTATATTGCACTTCATGATGGTCGAAAGCTTTGCCTCGAGTGTCTCGACTCTACGATCATGGACACAAAAGAATGCCAACCTCTTTATCGTGAGATCCAAGAATTTTATGATGGTTTGAATATGAAAGTAGAGCAGGAAGTTCCATTGCTTTTAGTCGAAAGGCAAGCACTAAACGAAGCAAGAGAAGGAGAGAAACATGTAACTTAACAACTCCTCTGCTGTAACGATTGATGTTATCTTTTCTTTCTCCTTACTTTTAACTCTGAAATGTGTTTGTTAATTGCAAATTAGTCCTTAAGCAAACATTGTGAATCTTTTTTTATTTTTCTTGACCTTGTTAGGGCCATTATCATATCCCCGAGACGAGAGGACTGTGTCTCTCAGAGGAACAAACGATTAGCACTGTAAGAATTTCTGTTCCTCTCCACTTTTTTCCCTCTTTGGGTAATGAATCAAGCTGTTCACTGATCGAAGGCATATTCCCTTTACCAAAAAAAAAAAAAACCACAGATTTTAAGACGACCGAGATATGAAAGGGGGAACCGTGTAACGAACATGATGACGGAACCCTACAAACTAACACGTCATTGTGAGGTCACTGCAATTCTTATCCTGTTTGGTCTTCCTAGGTATGTAATCTCTATTTCATGTTGCTAGTTTGCTTATTTATTGCATGGATCATTTAGCAGCTAAGTTATTTGCAATTTTTAAGTATTGCATATTGTTATTCTCACTCCCTCCATTCTCATTCTAATCCAACCACCTTAGAGTTTGTTAATTCCTATCCATATTTCAATGGAATTGTTAAAATTCTTGAGGAGAATGCCTAAAAAATGAGAATGTTTTATTACTGTCTAGGTAGCACTGACACTTCAAAAATGGCCAACTGTCAGTGTCGGACACTGACACGCTTTGACACGTGTCTAACATGCAAAGTTGAGTGTTCTATATATATATATATATATATATTTTTTTTGGGAGGGGGACAAATCAAGGACACGTCGACAACACGCAGGGATATGTGAACCTAATATTTCTAATTTAAAAAGAGAGAAAACAACCCAGTCCTATCAGCACTCAAAGTTCTAATTTTAAAAATTTTAAGTAGTTAAAAAAACAACCAATTTTGAGCCCACAAAGTTTTAATTTTAAGAAATAGGCAAATAGCCACCTTTATTTGAGATACTCATGAAGATAGCAGCAACCCATTTTTTAGCCTACAAACTTTTAATTTTTGAGCAGCAAGAGCCTATCTTTTTTTAAAGAATCGTATTGTATAAATGTTATGAATTTATGTTGATGTTTAAAAGTAGATATTTACTTTAAAAGTAATATATATTGATAATATGTCAAAATATGCACACATATATGTATTTTTTTTATAAAAAAGATTAACGTGTCCCTGGCGTGTCGTGTCCTACTTTTTTGGAAATTTACATGTTACCATGTCGCATGTCCGCGTCTATGCTTCTTAGATTACTGTTGCCTCCGGAAGTTTAGAGCAAGGTCCAAAATACTCTGGCATAATGTAATATTAGTTTGTGTATCTTGCTTGACCGGGATTCTCGATGTGCGCAGGTTGCTTACCGGGTCGATTTTAGCTCATGAGATGATGCACGCATGGCTGCGTCTTAAAGGTATGTTTCACCTTAACACCATATTTTTCATTTGAATTAGACTACAATTCTCTATTTGGCAATGGCCTGAACATATTACATCCTGTTCTGTTGTTTGATATTCTGACACTCTCATACCGTTGTTTTCAAAGGTTTTCGAACTCTCAGTCAAGACGTCGAAGAAGGTATCTGTCAAGTTCTAGCACACATGTGGTTGAATACCGAGCTCATGTCTTGTCAAGACAACAACGATGTTGCCTCGACATCATACTCCGCTGCTCCTGCAGCATCGTCAAGAAGAAAAACAATGTCCAAATTCGAGAGAAAACTTGGGGAGTTCTTTAAACACCAGATAGAGTCAGACATGTCCCCAGTGTATGGAGATGGATTTAGGGCGGGGCAGATGGCAGTGCATAAGTATGGTCTTCGGAGTACCCTCGATCATATCCAAATGACAGGGACCTTTCCTTATTGAAACTGGAGATCTGAACCCTTAATTGATATCGATTCTTTAAATTTCTTACTTCTTCATTTCTTTTCTTGGCCTTCCTTTTTTACAGCTAAGGCCAAAATCATAGAAGGATCAGCTTTGTGCAGATTAAGTTAAATTAGATTCATTTATTTGTAATGCTTATAATTCCACATTTGTCTCTGTCTCTGTCTCAGTTCTTTCTTCAAATACATGACGGTTACCATATGACAATGGTGATGGTTGTAGTTTCTGTAAATGGACCTGAATATTTAACAGAGTTGACACTACCTTTCCCATGCTCGGTCGCAGTTCTGGTTCTTGATTCAAGCAGGCTGCACTTAGCTTAACCATCAAGAAAGCAAACTCCATCTTCCCTGCTTCCTTGATGTTGGAATCTACCAACCGAGCTAGCAGAGCTTTCACATTCTCTCCAATGGCAGAAACCATTGTTGGAGAAAGTAGTACCTCTCTTCCCCCCTTCATATAAACAGCTTCTTTTCCACTAACAAGCTCCAAAATCATCACTCCAAAAGCATAGACATCACTCTTTGGGGTCACAAGCCCTGCCTCCCTGTTCTCAGGAGCCATGTAGCCCTTTGCACCTACAACATTTGTGGTCAAAACAGAGGCTGCTCTGGCTGTCTCTGTTGTTCTTGCCAGACTAAAGTTTGAAACTTTGGCCCTTAAATTGCGGTTGAGAAGAATATTGCTGCTATTGATGTTGTTATGAACATAGGCAGGCTCTGTGAAGCTGTGAAGGTAGTGTAGCCCATTTGCAATGTCGAGAGCAATCTGAATCCTCTTCCTCCAGCTCCGTCTCTCCTTTCTGCTTCCTCTGTTTAGCCATTCTCTCAATGACCCATTTTCCATGAACTCAAAGAGAAGGTAGAAACGGCCATGGTTTTCACAAATGCCCTCCAGCTTTATCAGATTGAAATGGTAGATCTTCTTCAGTATGTGAACCTCTTTAATGGCATCCACTCGGGTTCTTTTCACTGCCAGTTTCATCTTCTTGCTGAATGTTCCTCTGTACACAGACCCATTTACTCGGTTCTTGGGATTGAATCTTCTTGTGGCTTTCATTATCTCTTCAAACCCGAATACTTTCACAACTCGCTCCATGCTTGCAATTTCGACTCGAATATCTGCCGGTGGTGTCCATTTTTTTATTATGTTCTTATCAATCTTAGAAGTCATCCGCTTTGCTCTGATTTTGTAAAGGAGAAAGACTGCAAAAACAACCACGGCAATGACTAGCAGGAAGAACCCGGCGCCTTTCGCGATAACAACATAAATGTTTCTGTTTCTCGATGACTCTTTTTCTGACGGATCAACGGCGGAAGGGGATGATAATTTAATCAGTGAACTTGATGGTTCGGTTGGCAATGGAACTAGAATCGTCGAAAATGGAGATAGATTTGGGTCGTCTTCTTCATGAAACCCATTTGCTTCAAGAATAATCTTCTTGCTCACATTGAATCTCTCCCCAATTTCTGAAACCTTTTCGTCATTGCCAACCAAATAAGTAACCAAATACTTGACCCCATTTCCGGCCTGGTTCCTCGTCGGACAGGAGCATTTGAGCGGCACCTTAAGTTTCATTCCAGGCCGGAGATCCAATTCATCGAACCCATTAGCGAATTTAAGAGCTTCGCAAGTTGCAGAGCCCTGGTAAATCTCAGTCGCTACAATATAATAAGTTTCAGAAAGCGCAAGGACGAAGGAGGCGTTGGCCTGGTAGAATCGGCGAACGCAAGAACAGTTAATCGGAACGACGACCGGCGTGTTTGGTCGGAAAACAGAGAACGCGGTGACATCATTGGCTGTAGCGATTTCATCTGGGTTTGAAGAAGTGAGATTGGAAATGGAAGGAACGGAATCGTAAGGCGGTTTGGATTTGAAAATGAGGAAGGCCCGGCAGGACCTCGCTCCGCCGTTGCAGGGGTAGAGTCCGTTCTGCATCTGCTCCTTGCCTCCGCCACCGCCGCCGCCGCCGCAGCTATGTGGTGAGTAATTATGTTGAGCATTGATGGGTGAAGAAAGAAGAAGTGCGAAAACAGTTGGAAGAATTAGATTCATTGTGTTGTTGATGGTTTTGCTTAAAGCTTTAAACCCAATCTATTTAAGGGGAGGAACTGGAGATTTCAAAGCATAAATTAATGAAAATAAGGATGTCCCGTGAAACAAAATTTTTAGGCATTTTTCCAACGTTTGTCTTTGCTTGTTTGGAAGCTAATAGATGGATTTATATGTTCTTTAAAATAAAAAGAAAAATATATAAATTTTTAGTTAAATTAAACTTGAACCTCTAAGCTTTGAAGGTTTGTTTAAATAAATCTTTAAATTATAAATTTTGTTGGATTTGGTAGAAATATAATTGAAAGTTCAAAGATGTGGTAAATACGTTTCAAGTTCAAGAACATATTAGATATAATTATGAAATATAGAGACTAACCTTATAATTTAGCTTTTTTTTTTTTTTTTTTTTATAGTTTGATTGATTTGTCAAAATAGACCAAGTCATTGTACTTTTAGTTTCCATAATGCATTGGTTCTCATGATTTTGTTTGTAATTGTTGAATTTTTATACTTTCACAAATATAATAAAGTTTTTATTAAAAATTTGATAAAAGAAACAATTAATGTATGAAATTTAGATCAAGCATATGAAGAGTCAGATGAATTCTTAATGATTCAAAGTAAACTATGCTGGTTCAATTTTTATTATTATTTTTTTTTCATTTATATGCATTGATAACAATAATTTTTTTAATGCCAAGAAATTCAATGTTACATTTTCAAAATATAGAGATTAAATTGTTATAAAAATATGTATAAGGATGAAAATATTACTAGAGGGAAAGTATTAAGAACAAAAAATATATATGTTCAATCTAATTGCATTGATTTATCCTTTACTTAATACCAAGGAGGTTGTGGACTTAGAGATAAAGAATCATCCTCTCTCCACAATTTGGAGGGCATCCACATGGACGAAGTTTCTATTTTGAAGAAGATTTGTTTGGAGGATATGAATTTAGTTATTCAAAGAAAAAATATTATTGAATATGGTTAATAACTAGAAAAGATATTATCTCATCGAGTATTCAACCTTTATGACAGTGATAATCACTTACAATAATTTCTCCATTTCGAAAACCTTCTATTTATTATTTAAAATTTTTTAATTTTGTATTTTGTCTACATGAAAAAAGTTCATCGATTCATCATATAATTTATAAAGCGAAGTGTCCAACTTTGAAATGGTAATTTTTAGATGAATTTTTTTATGTGAATGAAACAAAAATGGTTCATACTTGTATTGTAGCTATTTGTTTGAATTTTATAAGACATGGAATCTAATGACAACCATAGTGGAAGCTTTGATAGATTTTTTTTTTTTTTTTTAATATTGTTGAATTGGTCAAAGATTCAAAGTGTCAAATAATGAAAGAGAGACTAATCAAAAAAAGAGAATTCAATTCCTAATAGCTTCTTTTCGTAATTCCTTCCCATTGATGAAATAGCCATTTGCATAAACTTCTTTTCCTATTTTACTTACCATGGGTTTATTGGACACGATTTTTGAAAAAAAATATTTTTAAGTAAAATGCTTATTATATAAGTATTTTTGGAAAAAAAGAAAAAGCTAAAAATTTCTGACTTTTATAATCACTTTTTAATAGATTTTTTCATCCTCTATTTTATCTTTGCTCCACCCTCAAAACCTTTTATTGGTTGCCTATTACTATTCTACCTAAACTCTTCTTGTATCCTTTTTTAAGGACGGCTTCAACTTTCTTTTCAAGAATCGACATCTCTCACATTTTGAAGATACGTAATATAATCTATTACTGGTCTTTTATATAAGCATTAGATTTGACATTTTTTAATCCTAAAAGGAGATGATTTCTAACTTGTATTAGTAACATCTTTTTTATAAGAATTTGTGCTACATTAGTTACATATGTCGTATACTTTATTGGGCTTGTTCGGAATATTTTCTTGGCTTTGAATTGAGCTTATTTAATGATTAGATTCCACAACTCAATAATTGTCTTACATTTTTAACCTATGTACATTAAGTTTGATATTGAATTTAAAACCAAGATGCTTAAGATTTACATTAAATGAGTATAAACAATTAACGTTCATGATAATGTGGTCGAAGATGGACGACACTACAATAAAATTGTTCCGACCTAGGATAATGAGCTCATGATCAACTTAATTTGACTTGACCATAAAGAAAGGAAAGAAGACTTCCATTTTCAAGTTTAACTCAGACGTATGTAACTCGCTTCTTTTAAGGTGCGACGTAGTATCAAACCAATATATCCAACAAACATTAGCTCTCTTTGAAAAGAAAGTAATAAGTCACACTTTCTAGTATAGCTACTTTGTTACGACTTCACTCCAATCATCAGCTCGACTTTAGGCATCTCCCTCCTTGCAGTTAAAGTAATTGAGGATGGGTAAGTACTTGGATGTTAAACTACCTTCGTTCCTAAAAAAAAACTGTTGTGTTGAATATATTTTTCATATAAAATTTATATATATTTATTTATAATTTTCTTAAAAAATCAATAATCCTCTTAGTTAAATTTGACAATATAGAATATTAATTATTTGCTTATAAAGGGCATAAAAGGATGAATTCTGCATAAAGGGCTCTTAAAAGACACTAAGTTTGGGGCAGAAAGCCCATAAGATCGGTACCCAAAATGGCCCAGAGAAGGTTCTTTCATAGTCATAGCTTAGAAGAAAGGGGCTGTTTGGATGTCGTTGTTAAGAAAGCGTAATCCGGGATAGTAGATATATGATTTACCCTATTACCAACCAGTCACTTTCACCACCCAACATGAGAGTTGCCACTTACCCTCCTTGTTCTTTTATAGCCCTATGAACAAAAATTAACAATTATTCTAACAATTTGCCCTCCAATTTGTGGATGTCGAGGTTTCAATACCCTTCTTTTTTTTTTTTTTTGGCTAATTCATTATTTTGTGGTTGGCATTCGATGGTATGAGCTTTTGCTGTCCATCTGCTTGAAATGATATTTTATATCTAAATTAACTCTTCAAAAGACATCACATGACTATTACATAGAACTCAAATTATGTTACTCTTGACAAGATAAAATATCTTTTAAAAGCACATAGACTCCACCTAGACCATATTCAAACCAAACACACTATGACAGTCACCCGAGCGTGTCTCAATATACTAATTCTCAACCACCTCGACTCGACTTGAACACGATAACACAATATTACCACCATGATTGTCACTTTGGCTTGACTTGAACATGGTGACACACATTACCTTTTTATGAGTCATAAATCTTGACTTAGACTTAAATAAATAGAGCACCTCTAATCTTTTTAAAATAGTTACATTGTTTGAAGATTGAGATATTGGTAAAACCCATTCATGCTATTTAACAAATTCAATATTCTTTTTAACTCATGACTTTTTTAGTTTATCTTAAACTTTATATCAAAATTTCATATCAATCATAATTTCTCTGAAAAATAAACTTCTAATCTAATAAAAAAATCCTACCCCCATGAAGAGTTAGAAACAATCCAAATACTTCACTTATATGAGTATTCACAACTATTTGAGAAATGTATTTTTTTATGCAATTATAAAAGTCTTATATTTGGTTAGGTTATTATCAAATTGAATAATACTTACTTATCTATTAATATTTATGTTTAAATCTCATTTTCGTCCTTAAACTTTTAAGTTTATTCTATTTTGGTTCTTGAGTTTTCAAAATGTTCATTTTGATCTTTGAACTTTCAAAATGTCTATTTTAGTCCATAAACTTATAAAAATTAATCATTTTAGTCCTTAATATATAATTTTATCACCTAATATTTATTAGTTTGATGCTTATCTCCGACTTATGTAGCTTAAATACATACTCGCATTAACATATTTATTCATATATTTGAAGCTATTTCACTAATTTGTTAAAAATAAAATAAAGATAAGAACTAAATTAATTACTTTTTTTAAATTTAGGGACCAAAACAAACATTTTAAAAGTTTAAAGACTAAAATAAAAAAAAAATTTGAAAGTTCAGGGACCAAAATAGATATTTTAAAAGTTTAGAGACCAAAATGTAACAAACTTAAAGTTTAGACACCAAAATAGAATTTAAACCTAATATTTATATTTTAATAACCACTATTAAAATTTTAATAGTTTTTTTTTTTAAATATATTTAAAAATTTGATAGTTACAACTATATTATTCGCTGTACTAAAAAGAATTATATTACTCGTTTTTGTCTCGCATAATTAAATATATTTGGAAAGCAATTAGTTAGAATTAATGTTGAAAAAGCGTATTTATTATTGGGAGATTAAAGGGGCCAGTCAGCTGCGAACTACTTTTCCTTTCCACCCTCTTTTCACTCCAACTATATACTTTGCCTTTATGGCTTCACCATAAATATATATACAACTCAAAAAAAAAAAAAAAAGATTATTTAATCCAAAGTCAATTGATTAAACCATACCATTAAATTAATATCTAATTATTTACCTAAAGTTGTTTTCTTCTTATATTTAACATCTTTTTGCCAAACAGAGTGACTTCCTCATTTTAAAAGATATTATCTTAGTTTTCTGTTCTTTCTTTCTCTTTCTGTTTATAATTTTTTACAAATTCACTGAGCCGAATTGACAATTGATATGGTCAATTTAAAAGTGATATATTTTATTAAATTAACCTCAAAACGTGAATGGATGGTGAAACTGATATCAACCTAAAACTATATTGTAAATTATTTTAAAACCAACAAAATATTTAAACTCTCGCCGCAAAAGCTTTCAAACTCAACCTAGTCCAAAATCAATGTTGCTTAAATCCAATATCAGGATGCTTGAATCTTGTTAGGACACATTCTTAAAAAAAAAAAAAAAAGAAT
>JAOANK020000033.1:449321-460776 GCA_026257165.2 Telfairia occidentalis | reverse complement strand
CATGCCGATCCATTGCTTATTGCGAGGGGCAAATCTGGAAATAATTTGTACGCTGCTGTCTGTATTGTCGGTGGTTTGGCAATTTAAATTCAACGTAAAAAACAAACTCGCCTCCACCACCACCCACTTTATGTTGAAATTTTTGGTTTTTCCATTTTTTTATACATAATTTTAAAAATAAGGTATTACTTAGTACCATATCATCTAAATTAAGTTTAATTTATATTTCCATTTTTTTATAATTTAAAAATTAGCCAGCCATAAAATTGTTTTAGCTTCACTATTTATTAAATTATATAATTTTGGTTTTTGAAATTTGGTTACGATGGAAAAAACTTTTTATGAGGAAAAATATATATAGGTTCATTTCATCAAGAACGTGCACCTAAGGAGGAAACTTAATAGCCAAATCGAGCATAGCTTAAGTAGTTAAAGGTATATCTCTTTGATCTCAAGAGGTCATGAGTTCAAATCCTCTTACTCCCACATGTTGTGTTGAACTTCAAAAAAAAAAAAAAACTTAATAAAACCACTTATATATAGGTTCATTTTTTCCTAATTCAATTAGATTAATTTAATTTTTAGGTTTACTAAATTGAGCCGATTCAACCCAATCCAGCCTAAGATAATGTATGATTATAAGTCTTATAAATTTACTGTGAATCTAAAGTTCATTTCCACTTCAACATTATTCTATTTCTAACTCTATTTAATTTAAACCCAAATGCATGCAAGTAGTTTAGATTAAGTCAGTTGTTTGAAATGCTCGAGCAATAGTTTTTCTAGCATTTTTAATCAAAAACATATTTGAAAGTTAAATTACTCTTTCTAACAATAATAAAGTGTGAATTTAATTTTGATTAGAATCGAATTAACTCAACCTAATTTTAATGAGTTGGTTTTGTTTGAATTCATAACTTAACGATGATTATTTTGGTAACCTATACAAGATGTTACCAATGTGTTTGACTAGTTTGTTATATAAATTTTAAAGAAATTAATAGTCCATGACTCGATTCGCTAGCCCCACTTGTTAAACTTAGGAAAAAATAAATAAATAAAGTATCTAACTAGAGTTAAACCTCGGGTTAAAATCTGTTAATTAGTTTGGTAGTAAAATTTCTTCCACAAGCAGCCACATCCCAATTCCCATCCCCATCCCCCACCTTTCGTTAACCTGAAACCAATGGAATTAAATCTGGATTTCCCATTTCTGATTTTTCAGTAATCACTTTCAAACTTCTCTCCCCTCCGATAATCCTCTCTCTCTCTCTCTCTACTGTCGTCTCAATTTTACCATTTTTCGCGCTTCCCTGTTCCATTACTTTGGATAAGAGTATACCCAGTTTCAGTTCTACAAGGAATTTGAGGGGAGACGACCGAAACAACACTTTCGTCTCTCTCTCTCTCTCTCTCTTTCTCATAGACAAATCTCGCTTCCCAGAGGTAATTCTTGCTCCCCTTCAATATACTTGTTTCTGGAATCCGGCTGTTTTTCTTAGTTTTAGATCTGTTCTTGAATTTAAGCAACACTCTGCAAATTGGTCCTGTTTGTATAATTGATATTTCCTTTTCGTGGTTCCCCTTTTTGGGTTTGCCTGATAATGGAATTCTTTATGCCTTTTGGAATGATTCTATTCAAATTTCGGTTGATTTGTCTTTTCCATGTCTAGAGTTTTAATTTGCATTAGATTTGATAACGAAATTGCGAATCCCTCAAGGTATGTATACGTGTGTTTGTTTGCAGCCATCTTTAGGAGGGGAATTCTTTGAATCGGTTTTTGGAAGAATGGATGTCTCTACGCCTCTGCAATCTGATAATACAGAAAAACAGAAACCCCTTAGTCCTATTAGGCTGATGAGAGGGGTGGTTTGTTTAGCAGTGTTTCTGTCGACTGCCTTCATGTTTTTAATCTATTTTGCGCCAATAGTGACTTTCTCTTTACGGCTTTTCAGCCTGCATTACAGTAGGAAGACAACTTCTATTATTTTTGGTTTCTGGCTGGCCCTGTGGCCCTTTCTGTTTGAAGTGATAAATGGGACTAAAGTTGTCTTCTATGGGGATGATGTTCCAGCAAATGAACGTGTTCTACTAATTGCCAACCACAGAACTGAAGTTGATTGGATGTATTTGTGGGACCTTGCATTGCGAAAGGGGTCCCTAGGCTGCATCAAATACATCCTTAAAAGCAGCTTAATGAAGCTGCCTCTCTTTGGTTGGGGATTCCACGTTTTGGAGTTCATTCCAGTCGAGAGGAAATGGGAAATTGATGAACCGCTCATGTGTCAAAGACTTTCGACGTTTAAAAACCCTCGAGATCCTTTGTGGCTTGCTGTTTTTCCTGAGGGAACCGACTTTACGTATACCTTCCACTCCTTTCCTACTATATTCCAATTCAATTTGTTTTAAATGCATTCTTCCACTAAGGAAAGAAAGGCTGATATTGGTCAAAATCATCCATTTCCCCTTCAATATTAATGGTATGGTTGCCAATTACACGCCCCGGATATATCATATTCGCTGATCTAGAAGCTTGTTCTGAACTTTCAAGTCTTATCTTGGTTCTAATATTGATCTGTGTGCACTTGACAAATTGGGCAACTTATACGAAAATTACATGCAGGGAGGCAAAATGCAAGAAGAGTCAAGCATATGCTGCCGAAGTTGGACTTCCGATGCTGAAAAACGTTCTACTTCCAAAAGCAAGAGGTTTTAATGCTTGCTTGCAAACCCTACGAGGCTCCCTCGATGGAGGTTCATTTCTTCAAAATCCTCTTTACTCTTTTTATGGAAGAAAGTGATGAAATATTTTTGTTTTTGTTGGATGAGATTATGGTGGCCGTTCAACGGTTACTATTGTGTATGGCTATATTAGATAAAAGCTTCACACTCAACATAAGCTGAAAGCTAAGCATGTTATGTGTGATATTCCCCCAACTTTAGTGAAAAAGATACTTCTTCTTTTCATCAACATATAACATATAGACATGTTTAGTACAAAAGAGTCTCTGAAGTGTTTCTGTGGTCCTGGTTTTGCATCTTCTTTTTTCCTAATTAACCCTATTTATGCAGTTTATGATCTGACTATTGCCTACAAGCATCAGTGCCCTACCTTTATGGATAATGTCTTCGGCCTCGGTCCTTCAGAAGTTCACATTCATGTTCGACGGATCCCCATTGGGGAGATCCCCGCATCCATTGAAGATGCTTCTGCATGGTTAATGGATAAATTCAAGCTCAAGGATCAGTTGCTCTCATATTTCACAGCCAATGGCCATTTCCCTGATCCAAGAGTAGAAGAACCACTTTCTGCCTTCATGTGCTCAATGAACTTCATACTGGTCGCTTCCTTGACTGCCATATTTGCTTACCTTACTTTCTATTCATTTTGGTCCAAAGTTTACGTAGCTTTATCTTGTATATATCTTGCTTCCGTTACATATCTCAGAGTACAACCGGAGCAGGATTTAGGCTTTTTGATATCGATGTTCATGGGCAAGAAACAAAGCAGTTAATAACAATTCTTATAAGATACATGATTTTTTTGGGGGAAGGCTTTTTCTACTGCATTTACTATTTTGCTTAGATTGGAATTGAACTTTCGTGTAAACCTAGAGCATTAACAAGTTTGATATATGGTCCCCATAAGCAAAGATGGGGTAGAAATAAGTTAATGAAATCTTTGCTTCTCTAGATTCTAATGTCTCTTAGCCTATAAAAAGACAGGCAGAGGCTGAGCACAAAAGGGTGCCTGTGGCTATATTACCTGCTCATCTCTTTCTCATTTGCCTCCCTTTATCGTTGCATATTTCGTCACTTGATGATCTATAGCTTTACTTTCAAGACCAATTGCGTGTATGATGTGAAATTCTGACTCTAGAAAGAAACCCATTTCAGAATTTCAACTCTAAACTTGCTCAATTACTTGATGGAGGAGCAGACGAAAACCAAACAAGAACTGTTGTAATTTGTAAATGGGGTGGTCCCCAGAGAGAATTATCAATCTCAAAGTTTGACTATTTACCTAAACAAGACGAGATGGTGAAACTAAAACGCGTATTGTGCATCAGAACAGAGACAAAAACAGCTGAACAGAAGTATGAAAAGTTGTGATATTTACTACACAGAAACACCACACACACCAACTGTTTGTTAAAAGTTCCAAACCAGCTATGGTTAACGAGTCAGGTCAGCCAGCGTCCAATATTGGGTTAGGTGACCGAAAAACAGCAAGCTGTGTTGCTAGCAATTTGCCTGCAACATGGCTATGGAAGAATTTCCAGATAAAACCCATTTTTGAACACCACCAACTTCTTCTGCTTTTGGATCGCAGGGGGTGGGTGGAAGTTGGAAGAAGCAAAGCACATGCTTTTGTGAACCGCATTTGTGATCGTGGCCTGATTGTTCGGAGAAACTGGGGATGTCGGCATTCACGATTACCTCAGCCCCCTTTTATTTCTTCCTCTTCTGTCGTCTCCCGACATCTCCACTTTCTACCTCCCTCTCTCCTGACCCCAATTTTCTTGCCATTTCGGTTAATTGGGCTATAAACTGAAACCCCATTCTGTCGCAAGTTTCTTTTTTTTTTAAGATGTCCAGTCCACGTGGTCCCTTCTTTATCCCCATTTCCTCTACTGTTCACGAAAAGATTGGTTGAAATATCTTTTTGCATCACTAACCATTATAAATACAGAGTTCTCTTCTACGTTTCTCTTCCACCAAATCCCTCAATATTCTCGTTCGCTCTCTGTCACTTCCTTGTATTGTACGAATTAGAATGGCTTCCCGCTCAAGTGCTTGTCTTCTCTTAGTTGTGTTTTCTCTGGGTAATGCTGGTTAATCCATCTGGGTTATTGTTCTCTTCTCTTATTTTCAGTTTTGATCAACTGGGTGCAGTTTAAAACTGTTTCTTTTTTCTATTTTCATAATGGGTTTTGGTTAATTCGATTGATGATTTGCTTTTTTGTGCAACTGGGTTGTGTAATGTTGCAGGAAATGTGGCTCTTGCAACTATTTTTACGATTCAGAATCATTGCAGCTACACGCTATGGCCAGGAACGCTCTCCGGCAACGGCGCGGGGGTTCTTGGCGACGGTGGCTTCCCTCTGCCTCCCGGTGCGTCGGTGCAACTGACGGCTCCGCCGGGATGGTCCGGCCGGTTCTGGGCACGAACTGGCTGCAACTTCGACGGCTCCGGCAATGGCAAATGCCAGACGGGTGACTGCGGCCACGAGCTTAAATGCACCGGCGGCGGCGCGCCGCCGGTCACACTGGCGGAATTTACCATTGGCTCAACCAGTGGCGATAAGGATTTCTACGACATTAGCCTCGTCGACGGGTACAATGTGGGCATTGGCGTCCGGGCAAGCGGCGGGACCGGCGACTGCCAGTACGCTGGCTGCGTTGCGGACTTGAACGGAATCTGCCCGTCGGAGTTGCAGGTGATCGATTCCGGCTCCGTCGTGGCCTGCAAAAGCGCGTGCGCCGCCTTCAATTCGCCGGAATTTTGTTGCACCGAAGACCACTCGACGCCGCAGACCTGCCCGCCGACGCGGTACTCGGAGATGTTCAAGAACGCCTGTCCGGCGGCGTACAGCTACGCCTACGACGACGCTTCTAGCACGTGCACATGTGCCGGGTCGGACTACTTGATCAGCTTTTGCCCGTCGGGTTGATCCATTAGAGAAACAGAATTTCTTCTTTTACCTTATTCTCAAAATACCATTTTTACTTTAATTTCTTTAGTTCTTTTTTTTTTCTTGAACGCTAAATTTCTTTAGTTTTAACTTTATGAATCTTGAAGTCATTGTTATATTAAATAGTAACTAACTTTGTTTAAATTTTTACAAGTGTTATTTAAATTCCCATTTGATTTGATATCTCATTTGTTTCATTTGCTATATTTGGTAATTTAAGAAGTAAATCTTGCATAAATAGGTCATTTGAGTAAATTAATCATTCAATTTTTTTTATTAATCAATTATAATTGATAAATTAAGTATTTACTATATCATCAAATGATGGTTAATTATGTATTATTTTTAACTAATTTAGATAACAAATTCACTCCATTATTGAGGAGTAGCGGCAAAATCTAGCATAATTTAGATAAAATATAACAAAATTAGTAGCTAAAAAATAATTATAAATTATAAAAATAATAAAAAGTAGGACACGTATAAATCAAGAATTATTGTGATTACATCAATGAATAATAATTGTTAAGACTAAAGTTAATCAACATTTAGGTTAATCAGCTATAAATCAACGACACACTAATTACTATTATTAAAGTTTATCAATAATTAATAATTTTTTTGAAATGTTTTATCAGTAATTATTTTTATATATACACTTTTGCCAATCATTTAGAAAATGAAGGTCCGTTTCATACACTTTCTCATAATTTCTTGATCATGGTTTTCATCTCTCTTAAGTAAACAATTGAATTATTAGCAAATTCTAAAAATAAAAACTTCTTTTTAAAAATTATTTTTTTTAGTTTTCAAAATTTGGCTTGAATTTTGAAAATACTCTTAAAATGTAAATAACAAAACAAAGAAATCAATAGATGAAGTTGTGTTTAATAGGCTTAATTTTCAAAAACTAAAAACCAAAAATAAAAAAGTTATCAAACGAGGCCGAAGTTATTCATTTGAATGTTTCTATTAATAAGTTGGTTTATGATATTGATCAGAATAAACCAACAATTAACATTATAAAAATGGTCACTCGCTATAAATTCTCGACAACATGTGGAAGTAGATATTCGAATGCATGACCTTTTGATCAAGGAGATATACCTTAACTAGTTGAGCTAGGTTCGGTTAGAATAAAGTTGATTTGCGTGTATTGAGAAGCAAAGGAAGAGGAGGTTGAGTTGGGAAAGAAATGGAAGCTCCAAAGTCAATTTTAATGTCAAAAATCAATGCATTAGAAAAGAAAAAAATGGTTGGGAGTTGGAAGCTACAAAGGCCAACAAAGACATGAATTACCTGTCTCTATAAACTTTGGCTTTCTTGCATTACCTTCCAAACCAATCAACCTTTTTTTTTTGTCTTCTTTTTTCTTTCTTTCATTGATCATTCTCTTGCTTTGGCGTATTATCCATCCATTTCTCAAGCATCCCTTTCAATTTGATTATTTTAGATATATCATTAATTGGTGCACAAGGGAAAAATTGCACCAAAAAGTAATATATGACTTCTATGAAATTTTGTTTTTAGGATTATTGCATGTTTGAAATTATGTGGATATATTATGAGATTAATCCCTGAACTTACCGATTTGTGTTTAATAGATCTCTAAGCTTTTAAATGTGTCGAATAGGTTCATAAACTTTCAATTTTATTTCTATTAAATATCTAAATTTTCAATTTTGTGTATACTACAGGCTGACACTTTCAATCTTCCATTTTTGTATCTAATAAATCCTTAACTTAATTGACATTTTATAAAATTCATAAATTTATTAGATACAAAATTAAATTGTCTCATAGATCATTCAATAGGTTATTAAACACTTTTAAAATTCTATGTATTAGACAAACGATTAAAAAGTCAAAGGCCGATCGGACACAAACCTCCCCCCTCTCAACCTCCCTCTCTCTCTCACAGTAAATCCGACCACAAGTGGAATCATAAGGTAGAGTTTAATTGCAACGGTTTCCTAACAAGTAATTGTAGCAATCTAGCCAAACCGAGCATAACTCAAATGGTTAAAGACATGTCTCCTTGGTCAAGATGTTACGAGTTCAAATTTCCTACCACACATGTTGAACTAAAAACAAAAAAATCGGAGAAATCTAAAGATCGCAACAATCTTTACATAATTTCTAGGAGATGTTGCATTTTTTCCAAATAATAACACTGTAAAAAGATTCACGGAGTCTTGAATCTGCAAAATACAACCTTGTTTTTGAAAAGCAACTCGCAACCCCAAGAGTTTCTATTCATCTTAACAAATTGACAAGAAATGTAAATGAATTCTAATGCAGAATTAGTAAAGAAGATAACAAAACGAGGAGAAAGACGGCTTTTTTTTTACTTCTTTTTTCTCTTTCAAAGGCCTTCGGCCAGTTTATGTTATACATGAACAAAGCTTAACCACCTTCACTTTCCTCTTTTTTTTCTCTCATGGCTTTCATACACTTACAAATTCTCTCTACAAATAGCTTTCATCTTTGAAAGCCTAAAACTTGGCAACTTCTCAACCCAATTTTTTCCTTAAATCATTTTGGGCTGAGGCCTGAGCACAACTGAGAACCTAAATCTAAGGCATTTGCATTGCCAAATCTACCCTAAGTTAAGACCCCTGGTAAAATTACAAACCCGATCGATAATAACAAAATCGAAAAAAGTAAAAGAAAGACCCTACTACAAGTAAACTATTTTACAGATGTTCCTTTTGAGGAGCTGTTACTTACGAATAAGTTACTGCGCAGTCGATTAAACCATGACAATTTGATCTCACCGGAGCCTGTGCACTGCCCTTCACCTTCCTCCTCGCTGCTGAAGAGGGTCTGGTCGGAGCAGTCGAGTGATGCCCCACAAGCTAGATTGTATGACTGACAAGCCGAGTGGCATACTCGAAGTCTGTTGTCGCCATCTTGATCACACTTTTGAATTGAAATCTGAATACAAAATGACATGTGGAAGTGAAATTTTTGAACAGATCAAATCCAGTTCATGAAACATGGTATGCCGAGTCCAACATAATGTGAAAGAAGTGCTGAGATTGGGTACTTTTCGAAGAGGTAGACCACTTACCCAGCAAGCCAACTGCTTAGCAGCTGCATCACAGTAGCTACCACCGAAGATGTTAAATATTTTCCGAGCGCCACCGGGGAACAAACGGTGGTAGTTAGGCATGACAACAACTTCCTCGAGCTGCTGTAGTATACTCGGTTCACTGGGTGCACAGTGTTGGCCAGTCATATCCCTTTGCAATACATTTTTGCAAACAGAGAGACTCGAAAGAAGCCTGGAGCTGTTCTGGCACGAATAACCAGCATAATCCGAACAACGGAACTCACAAACACCATTATCACAAACACCTCCATGGAGGCTACATTGCTCATCACAAATAGCTGAGATCATGCCAAAGTGCTTTTGTTAAGTTACAAAGTTGAAAGGCAAGCTACAATTATATCGACCACAAGGTCCAACAAATGTACATGAAAGAATTTTATTTCTTTCATTTGTTAATCACTGACCTTAGGTGTCAAAAAATATCTTTGGTGTAAAATGGAATTCGTACTATACATATTTCTTATGCAAATATACTTGGAAGCAACACTTGCTTAATCAACTCGCATTTCGGGGTTGCATTGGCCACCGTTAAGTAAAATGAACATTTAAAAGAATCAAAGAATGTCAGAAGAGAATTTTACCAGTGGAGCAATCGATGCCAGTGTAACCATTTTCACATTCACAAAGTCCATTAGAAAGACACCTCCCATGTCCACTACATTTATTAGGACAAGATCCTGCAATATCAATCAAACTTAATTTATAAGTAAAACCGAGCGAGCACACTGAAACATAAAAGAAAGTAAGACAGGAAATAGAAGCTCACGTTTGCTACAATCATGACCATGATAGCCTAAAAAGCAAAAACACTTCCCATCCACACAATCTCCATTGAAATTGCAGGTACTGGGGCACTTTCCGGGCACCGAAACCGAGTCTTTGCTACAAAGTTCATGATATGCAGGACAGACTAATTCACCTACAGGAAGAGCGTCAAATAAATTGTGAGATTCGTTTGACACGAATTGTTCCCAAAACAGTCCATTAAAAAAGGTGAGTACTTGCCATTAAAGCCAGGGAACTGAACTGGTCCACCAGCATCGGGGCATACTTTCCACATACCATCAACAGCCACCTAAAAGAACATGATTAAATCAGTTTGGAACCAATGGTGGATCAAATAAGCTCTTTTCCTATAAAAAAAAAAAAAAGAAAAAGAAGTGACATGCATCATCCAATCAGATAAACTTTTTCTGTATCAGTTTAAGTTCACAGCGGAGCAAGATTGTGGCAGAGTTATACAAGCATCTACTTCACCCAACAAGGACACTTAAGCAGCAGAGACTAGATACCATATAAAATGGTCCCTAATACTAATATCAACTTCAAATAGTTTCTTTTGCAAGAGTTTGTGAAAACCAAGTAAGAAATTGATCGATGTGCCTGTAATATTTTAAATAACATCATGGGTTCGAATAGAATGCCAAAACTCCCAAAATACCTCCAACGAATTGTTAATGCACCTATGCTGATAACATCCATTTCCTTGGGTCATAGAACCTCTTACAAACCCAGTCCTGACAAGGGATGAGGCCATACACCTGCATATGCATTAGAAGAGTTATTGTTAACAACAATATTATGTATCGTTTCACACCTGAAGTGTTCATAAACCATAAGCATCTTACCTCGAGCTACTTCCTCGTACTTCACCCAACATTCGGTCAGGTGCTCGTGCACTGTTGGTGTCTGTGCACGACCCATCCGAGTAAGCCACAAAGTAAGTACAATAATCAGCCAATGACGATTGTCCACCTACGGTAGAGAAATTAAAAAATCGATGGAGTTAATAAAAAGTATCAATCAACCATTCATATATTATTATATATATAAAGAATATAGTTTACTCCCACGAACTGAAAAGAAGAAATATAATGACATTGCAGTAACAGAATTCCAATTTAAAACATTTGCAAATCATATAATCTTATTTCAGCAGATGTGATAGTTGATGAACACTAAATAACTTACCCTTGTTAGGTTGAGGAAAATATCGAGCCCACTGAGGGAGATCCCCACTATAGCTAACAATTGGACAGTAACCCTCAGCCTCCCTATTATATGTACATCCCGACAACTGTGTTGTGTTGCAGTGGTATGCCCCCTTCCAGAGGTTGCAGGGGAAAGTGACAAAATCATTTCCTTGATTGCGACCCCAATCAAGACGATCTGCCATGCTATAGTTGGCCTGGTACCATCCACTATCTTCCAATAAAGCCAATGTCATTTTCGAAACTACAGATCTTGTATCAACTGAACCAGTCATAATTTCATTCATCAGAAGCCTTTTCTCCCAGTGAGATCCTGAATGAAAAATAGTACATCACAAATCTGACATTTGAATGATTTAGAAAATATCAATTGCAGTGATTTTAAGTTTCATAATGGTAAAATTATTGCATAAAAATTGTCCAACGTGTTGGGTGAATCTATGGGTCATAGAGAACTCAGTGAGAAGTAGGATAAGTGAAAGTAGCTGAAAGAAACAAGAGTAAAACCTGAAGTGCCACGACCCCCTCCATCTTCTAGCTCTAAACCTGTGAAATTCTCTGAAAATGCCTGCCAAGGAAAAAGAGTTTTCTGCTCCATGAGAATTATGAATTCACAACAAAAGTTTTCAAAGTTCAAATAGTTTCAGAACTC
>JAOANK020000033.1:398584-412287 GCA_026257165.2 Telfairia occidentalis | reverse complement strand
AATTTGGTTTGGGGGGAAGGAGTAAGAATATTATGGGGGAGTAAGTCCACCCCACCCAACTCCTTGGCCCAAACGTGGAGTGGGCTTACTCCCCCAAGCCCACTCCCCATACTTCTTCCCCCAAACAGGCCCTAAAGGATGTGAGAGAAGAATCTCGTCTTAAGAAAACACACACACACTTGCACGTGGGTTCAAGGTAGCAAATGTCTGGGTCGGGTCGGGTTGGACTCGATCCCTTTGAAATATAGGTCATACCGTGGGTTGAACCACTATTTGGGCCCATTATTAGAAGGTTGGGCTGAGTTGAATTAGACTTTTATATTTTCAATATTTTTTTTTTTTGGATTTTTTTTGTTTGGTTCTTAAAGTTTAGGTTTAGTTTACATTGTTACACTTTTCCTTCTGGTTTTTTAGTTTATTTTCTATTTAGTACTTAGATTTTATTATGGTCACACTTTTACCCATAAATTTTAAATTTAGTTTCCAATTGGTCTCTAAGTTATGAAATATTATGCTTTTATTGCTGAGTTTTGATTATGGCTCATTTTTTTGTCCTTAACATAGCAGAAGTACTAGTAAAGATTTCATTTATTATTAGTGTTTTTGTCACATCTCCTATTTTAATATTATAAAAATAATATTTTTACTATATAAGCATATAAATAATTTAAATTAATATTAAAAAAAAACCATCAACATTTGTAAATGTTTATAATAGTTATTATGTTAGGGACCAAAAGTAAGCCTGAATGAAAATTTAGGGGGAAAGTTGCATAACATTTTGAAACTTATGGACCAAATAAAAGCTAAATTCACGATTAAAAATGTAACATTTTGAAATCTAGAGACTAAATTGAAACTAATCCC
Organism: Telfairia occidentalis; assembly: GCA_026257165.2. Classification (NCBI taxonomy): domain Eukaryota; kingdom Viridiplantae; phylum Streptophyta; class Magnoliopsida; order Cucurbitales; family Cucurbitaceae; genus Telfairia; species Telfairia occidentalis. The sequence continues at coordinate 411,420 of JAOANK020000033.1, read as the reverse complement.
AAATTACAATTACAGAACCAAAAAAGTAATTTTCCTATTTTTAATTATAGAACTACCATCAATCCTTGTTTGTCCATATCATAAAACTGTGTTCAATTGCAATAAATTTGTCAATTTAATAATATAATTATTGTAATTAAATGACATGTCTTCCAATTGAATTACGCTTAGTTTGACCATTTTTTCATAATTAAAAGATTAAAATATCCAACCATTGATATATTTCTAACACTAATTTTAAGAGCCAAACCGAACAAAGAATTTTAAAGGTCAATTATTTTTCGTAGTTGAATAACATGTGTAAGTAACAACCTAAACCTCAATTTTCTAATGGGTGATCTAATCTTTTACATTTCAATAATTTAAAAACTAAATACTAAAAAAGACAAAGTTTGAAGCACTCTCCAAGCTCATGGTGTGGTGCAAATTCTTTGGCTATTTTTTCTGATTTCATATCTCAACGGCACACATAACTATACTGCTGACAGAAACTAAAAAGCGCCGTCGTTTCAGCAAACTATACTGATTTTCTTCTTGGGACGCTCGTTGTCAAATAACTCTCCGATCAATTTGGGAGAAATTTTCCCGGCCTCCTTTCTCTCCGCCGCTGGCACCGCCATGGCTTCCAAATCTCCGCCGTCCTCAACCGAGAAACGCACAGACTTCTTCAATCACCTCGAAGCTTACCTCGCAAAGAGAGACGGCGTCGACAAGCTTCTGAAGATCTCCAGGTACGCCACCAAGATCATCCTCTCCTCTTCCGCTCTTCCCGAATCCCTTCCTCTCACGCGCCGTCTCAAGAGCTTCGAGTCCAGCGTCGGCGTCAGCCGCAAGGCCTTTCGCCTCGGGAAGTTCGTCCAGGACCTTAACGCTCTGAGAAATTCGCATTTCGAATCTACGGAAGAGCTTCTCCTCGCCATCGTCGCGTATGGGGGAGAGGGGTTTTATTACTTCGTCGAACAGTTCGTTTGGTTGGCTAAATCCGGTTTGATCGACAAGCGATACTCGAGCGGCTTGCAGAAGATCAGTGCGTGGGCGGAATTTATCGGGTATATTGGGAGTATTTCGTTGAAATTTAGGGATTTGAGTCGGATTATTGAAGACGAGGCGTGTTTGAAATCGAGTATCGAGATTACGGTGACCAGGGGGAATGGACATCGGGAAGAGGAAGAGAAAATGAAGAAATTGCGGGCGAAGAAGTTGATGAAGAAACTCTCGATTGTTCAAGATTTTGCCGATGGATTCATGGCACTGGCCGACATTCGAGATGGGAATGGCCGGCTTTCAGGTCCTCTTTTAATCTCTTCTGCTGGCCTTCTCTCGGCATTGATTAGCACTCATAAGAACTGGATATCATGCTGAGATTGCTTAGTTTAAATTTTACAATGCTAAATTTTCTGTCCATTTGGGATTCATTCACAGTTCATCAGAAAATAAGCACACCACACACTATACATGTCAAGGATAATAAGCACAACAGGATGAAATTTAATTTGTCTGAGGATGAAACCTCAATCTGTCAATGTATTACAATGATTACTGATATCTCCATCATCTGCAGATGGTCAGACTCATTCATATATGTCAATTTTTTCTTAGTTTAGTCTTCTCCTACACCATCAGCTTGAAGTTTTTAAGAGTTCAGTTTAATCTCTGATTGGTTTCCACAACCATTACCATTAGAACCCTTGACCACAGGTTTCTGTTCATTTCAGTTTATATTATTGGTAGCTGCCATTTTCATCCAGGGGAGGCTCTCTGATAAGATTATGTTGTTGCCCTTTGCAAAAGTATGAAGTTCTTTGGCACCTACTAGAGACTGTTCATGCTTAGGTTGGGTCAAAGGGTTTTTTGGATCTACTTCAATGGTTCCATTATTAATTTTCTTTGAATCAAAATATTATAGTTAGATCATAGATGATGGGTTCAATATAATAATCTAAAGCATGAAATATTTGAAGTTCGGTTGGTTGTTTGAGTCATTTGTTCAAAGAATTTTCTTAAGCTCCTACTTACCTTGAATGAAAGTTCTTGAAGGAATTAAAGAGTTATTTTCTTAAAGAAATTGTTGGAGAGTAACAAAGTTAAAAAGAATCATTGAGAATATGCCTATGTAATTTTATTATAAGCCAAATAGATTTTTTTTTTTTTTTTGTTTTAATAGTTTGAGTTGGATTCTGATTTGGTTCAAATCAAGTTTAAGTTTTTATAGTAATCTGAATCCAACTTAACCCAATAGTTTTGATCCAATTCCCAACCCAACTCATATGGTTTAGTTTTGATTGATAGAACTTTTGTTGCCATTGGAGTTTTTTATCAATCTTATTGGCATCCATGTTTTATCTGATCAATGTATAACAATTCAAACTTCTGCCTCAGTATATCACTAACATTTGGTAATTCTGCTTCTTCATTCTGGTTTCTGTCAATTCTCATTCAATGATCTTTCCCTTTTTCATTTTTTTTTTTTAAATTTGCTGAATTTTGAACTTGAATAGGAGTTGGGGGATTCCATGTTTCTCATTTTTTGTTCATTTCCATGGGATATCACGATCTACTTCATATTAGGTCTATTAGTGATATATCTCATAGAGAGTATGTTCTTACATATATCAATTGTACCTAATATGAAGTATATTTTATATTTATATTAGTGGTATACCTAGTACTTTAGAATATTAGGTATATTAGTATTTTTTTGTTCTTTTTTAGTACAAGTATATTATGTATAGTAATTGTATAATTCATAGTAGGTATGCAAAATATATCAATGATATACTGTATATAAACATATGAACATATAAATAATATATTTTATATAAGATATATTAATGATACACTTCATATTTATGGTACAGTCGTCATTTTAGTGGAAAAATGTGGGTTGTACTTTTTTCTTCTATATCTATGGAAAGCCAAGTCTTGTTACTATATTTACAATTTAATAATTTTTTTTTCATTTATGCAAGAACTCTGTTAAAATATGTTTATATATTTAAAACTATTAAAATTTAAATGATGGATTTTTTTTTAATTCAACATGTGGATGTGAAAATTCGAATTCAAAATTTTTTGGTTTTAGAATATATGTTTTAATCAATTAAATTATGCTTAATTTGACAATTGAGAGATTTTTTTGGACATGAACAAAAAAAATGTAAATATTATTCAAGAAAGTATTTTAAAAGCATCATTCTCATTCTAATTTCCAGTTCAAATAAATAAATGAAAGGAATAAAAATCAAATTTTATTTGATCAAGTTATATCAATTTTTACCATAATTTTTTAATTTAATCAAATTGAATTTTAAACTCAGATAAATATTACAATATATTTACTCTCTATTCGATTTACACTAATTCACCTACTAATTTTAATAAAAACAATATTGTAAGAAACTCCAAACACTCGTTAATTTAATAAACATCAATATTTGCACAATTTTAAGTTTGCGACTATTAAATAACTTTGTTAAAACTTATCAGTTAAAAAAAAAAACTTTAATGACATTTTTTAATGTTTACATTTTATCAATTCCATGCAAAAATATAGACTTTGTAAGTCATTTGATGCACATAAGTATACATACATATATATATATATATAAAAACTAATATCAAATTTAAAATGTAATTTGATGAAATTAAAAGAATAAAAATCGATACACCTTATCAAATTAATAGTTAAAATGAATATTTTTCCCAAAATGAATAGGTGGGAAGGTATAACGGGCCCCCAATCGATCTAGGCCGCACGATTGTAATCAAACGGCAAGGAAATTGTTTGGCCGACATTCTTACGGTGGATGCTTCCGCACCAAATTGAAGCACTTACAGTAGGCCCGTGATTTAAAAAGTTTATTATACCAATTAAACAACTTTTCCAGTAAGATCACGATTCCTCGCTGTCCACCATGCATTGGTCGGCTATGAAAAAGCTCTTTCACTGTTTCCGCATCTTCTAAGGGAGTATTTGGAAATATATGTATAATTTATAATTAAAAAAGAAAACCATATTTTTGTAACATTTACTAATTTTATGATTAACTTTTAAGTTAAATATTTCTTTTATTTCAAACTTCATATGCTTTATTTACTGGACTATAGTCGAATTGGTAATTTTTGGTTAAACTCTAACCTTAACATTTTGTGTTTTGTAATTGTTTTTATTCAGTCCCTTAATTATATAAATATTTAAGATTTAAATTGTTTTTGTTTGAACTTTTAAATTTGCTTGATTTTAATGTCTAAACTTTCAGGTTTGATCTATTTTGGTTTCTACAACTTTTAAAATGTATGTTTTTGATTTTGCACTTCCAAAAAGTTACCATTTTGTTTCTATTTTTATTTTATTTTTAATAAATTATTGACATAGCTTCAAAAATATATATAAGAATGTTAAAGTGAACATGTATTTAATCCATATAGGTTGAAGACGATCATTTGACAAATAAAAATATCATATGATAAAATTATGTAGGAATGACCTAAAATGTTTATTTCTTTATAAGTTTTGGGACTAAAATCTAGATTTTAAAATCTTATGAACTACAATGAATAAACTTAAAAATTCAAGGACCAAAATAAATTTTTAAAAGTTTAAGGATCAAAATAGAATACACTTAAAAGTTTATGGGCCAAAATGAGATTTAAACTAATATTTAACTATATCAAAATTTTTTCTATTTTCGTTTTATTGAAAAGTTATGTTGTTCAACTTTAAACTATTCTTTCATATACTTAACGCCATTACTATTAAGCTTAGTTTGTGATTGCTTAGTTTTTAAAATAATTGCTATCAACTATAATTTTTAAAAAATCAACAGTAACGTGAAGTGAATTAGTGTTTGGTAAATTTCAATTTTAAAATTTGAAAATGCATGGTAAAATAAATTGGTAAATTAATATTAAATTGATATGATTCAGCTATCATAATCAAAATAACAATATTATTTTTCCTTAAAAAAATAGACATAGTATTTAAATAAATTTTGTATTGATATTTAATATCTCAATTTGAAATGAGATAATTATTTAAAAATTTATATGATTTAAATTGTAAATTTAATTTACTCTAAATTATTTGATAAAAATTTAGAAAAATAATTGTTATAAAAATAGAATCTATCAAATATATTATTCCAATTTAAATATAAAAAAGATATAAGAAAAAGATAAAACAATCCCAAATATGTGGAAGTAAAAATTTGAATCCCCTACCTCCTATCTTTTGATTTCAAGTTGACATTTAAAATTTAATTAATTAAATTATGTTTAGACGGGTAAATTATTAAAAAAAATTGTTAATTTAAAGACAATACAAAATTCAAATTTGTATAATTAAAATAACATATATAATTTTTATTCATTCAGATAAATCACAAACTTCTCAACGGAAAGCAGAAGCATTAGAAAAATTTAAATTCAAATCACGCAAATCTTTTTACTCCAAAAACAAAAGAAAAAAAGAATAAGAATCAGACAAATCTCAATATTTTTCCGTCTAAAACTTTATTAAAGTAAACGCATTAAAATTATGAGGAAAAAAAGGGGGAAGAAAAGAATTGTCGTGACGACGCGATCTTAGTGTTGAAGCTGTAGAGCTAGCAAACCAAAAAAAGTTGATCCATTGGCGTTTTTGGAGGACGAAAATGGCGTCTGAGCTCCAGCAATTGAGGTTCGACCCGCCCCAATCCAACCCATCCGATGAGTCCTCTTCCAAAGACGATCGCCCACTGTTGAAGCCCGAATCCGACGCCGTCGCCGAACAGGATTCCGACGATCTCCACCAGAAATATGCTCCCTTTGCGCGACGAGATGTTTACGGCACGATGGGGCGAGGGGAGCTGCCGTGGATGGAGAAAGTTCTGCTGGCAATGGCGATGGTTACCATCGTTCCGATACGAGTGGCTGTTGGGATGAGTTTGCTGGTTCTCTATTACACGGTTTGCAGAGTTTGTACGTTATTTCATGATCCAAACAGGGAGGCGGATGAGCAGGAAGACTACGCGCACATGGTGGGATGGAGGAGGTCCGTGATTGTGTGGAGTGGAAGATTTCTGTCCAGAGCCATGTTATTCGTGTTAGGGTTTTATTGGATTTCGGAAGTTTATCGAATGCCACCCAGGGAGGACAAGTCGACTAACGAGGTGCTCTAATTTCTGTCATCTTTTTCAAAGTTGGGACTCGGTCATTGTTCTGTTATGCTTTCTTGTATGTTTCTGTTCGTAGGTATATTAACCTCTGAATGGGTCGGTTCTTGTGTTCACTGTTATTTGTTGTTGCCTCTTCTTTGATGCTTAGAATGAGGGGCAAGAGAAGTCTCAAGAGTCTGAAAGACCCGGGGCTATTATCAGCAACCATGTATCATATTTGGATATTTTGTATCATATGTCTTCTTCCTTTCCCAGCTTTGTTGCTAAGGTTTGTTCAAACTCAATTTGTCACAAGTATACAGACAATATGTGGATTTTTACAGTATTGTTCTCTCCGTCTGCTTTTCTGATCCTCGATTTTTTTTCCTTTTTTTTTTGGCTGAAGAGATCAGTGGCTAAAATTCCTCTAATTGGTATTATCAGGTTAGCCTTTTTTTCTTTTTTTGTACATCTTGAAATCTCTCCTGAAATCGAAGTTTTTTTTTTCAAAAGCCCAACCATTTTCGGATCGGAGATTTATCTTTAAAATTGAGGGAAGACCCAATTTTTACTTCTGAACCCGTTTGATGTTTTATAGGTCTTTAGTTTAGCTATTGTTGTTTTCTTTGTGACAGCAAGTGCCTTGGCTGTGTCTATGTTCAACGGGAGTCAAAGACATCTGAATCCAAGGGTGTTTCAGGTACTTCATGCTTTCATCTGTCAATCGTCTGTGACAGTTTCAGTTGATTGTAGTTGCTTTTAAAAACTTCTTAGAAATACTCATGCCATTAGCTTCATGGTCATGGGCTTGAGTTAGTGAAGTGTTTTGAGATAACACGGGAAACCATGATTGTTCACACAATCTTACTGTAAATTCCCAGTGCTGCATGATCCTTAGATTAGAGTTCAATTAAGGACATTAGTCCCACGAAATCTAACATTCGTCTGTCATTGTTTATATGCTTTTCCGATATTAATCACACTTTTATTTACAGGTGTTGTGAGTGAAAGAATTCGAGAGGCTTTGAAGAATAGCTCTGCTCCCATGATGTTGCTTTTTCCAGGTTTCTTTATATGGTCTTAACCATTTTCTCTGTTATTTAGTTTCTCCCTGATTTATGTGTGCCGCTTTAACTTGAGAGAATCATAATGCTTGGACTTCTCTCACTTTGATAGTTGAGAACTCTTGGCCTTGTAATTTACGCAAGGTATATTCATACATAAGTACCAAACTATTTTTTTTTTTAAATTTTATTTAACAGCCAGTTTAAATGTAAAACATCAAAAAACAATAATTTGTTTTATTTAGTACAGAAAATTACATTTTTTTTTTTTTTTTTAATAAGAGACACTTTAATCGATTAGATTAAATGACATGGAACGACAAAGGGAGAGTCCTCACTAGGGAAGGTGCGAAGAGGTCTTCCAACTAGTGCAAAAAGTATAAGTGGAGTAGTTACCTAAGGAATTATATCACTGATACCAAGTGGCCAAAATAACTTTCTCCTCCCCTCAAAAAATGGCAAAAGAATTCTTTTTTAGGTCATAAGGACCATAAAAGGACTCTAATAAAAATTATTCTCAAAATTTTGACTTTCTTTCTAAATGGATGCCCTTCCAAAATTAGAGTGAGTATAGTTGATGTCATTCTGTAGCGAAGTAGACTGATTGAAGGTTCCAAAGATAGCTTTCAAGAAGTTCCAAGCATTGGGGAACGTGAAAATGAAGTGGTGTTGGGTTTCTGGACGTGCTTTGCAAAGGCATCTTTGATTATGGGGGAGGCAGGCATCTTTCTTTGAGTCTCGTCTCGTGTGTTTTTGCTACCAAGAGAGAGCTCCCAAAGAAATACCTTCACCTTCACTTTATGGCCAAAGGCCTTTTCAAATAGCTTTGCAATGATTTGGGTCGAGGATGGAGAGATCCTTGTTGAAGTGAGAGCAAGACTTGCTATAGAAAGTGCCTGAAATGTCAGTTTCAAGACCAGCCATCTTCTGAGCAGGGGATGGACAAATCTGCTGAAAGGTTGTTGAGAGACATCCACTCTTGGACTTCAAGATCAGGAAGATTTCTTCTAACGCTAAGAATTTAGCCCAGTGGTAATTCCACATTTGGTTGATGGTGAGATTCTTGCCGTTAGAGAGATTATAAAATCTTGGGCAGGATGCTGAAAGAGGGCAGGAGCCCACCCAACTATCGTCCTAAAATTTTATTGTGCTGCCATTTTTTAGGATGAAGGAAATGTTTGGAGAAATGCCTCTTGAAGTTTCTTAAAGTAGCTCCATAGGCCCCTATATTTAGTGTAGGGGGAGAAAGAAGTCCAACCATTTTGATCAGTGTGATACTTCAGAACAATAATTATGTGCCAAAGGGAGCTTTCCTCCATTAAAATCTCCTATGTCATTTCAGAGAAGAGAGCCACATTCTTGTTTTCAATTTTCCCAATTTTGAGGTCCCCTTGAGAGATAGGAAGGCTGACTCTGTGCCAAAGAATAAGATGGAAGCCACCAAGATTTGTGATTCCTTCCGAATAGTTCTGTGGGATCTTTCTAACAATGCTTGACATTTTGAGGAGGGACGGGTAGTAGGGTTAGAAGATTTGGGAGGATGGCTGGGATGAGGTGAGCTTACTATCCTAAGGGAAGTTTTCTTCCACCTATCAAGCTTTCAATTAATTCTTTCAATGATCAAATTCCAAAAAGCTTTGTGGGGATTGTCATTAGACGTAAGTCTAGATAAGATTAGGACCACTCCTCCATGCACCAACCAATGCAATTAGACATGTGAGCAAGGGTTTATTTGGAACAATTTATGCCAGTGAGGTTTTTTTTGGAGAGGTTTCTGCTTAGTCCCGAAATCTCCTAAAAAAGTTGGATGACATTCAAAAGGTATTACACTTTTTAATGAAGAGGGAGGAAAAGAGGAGATCATCAGCATTGGAGGTGAGAAATCTAGACAACATTGTTTATCACATTAAAGCAACAGCAAAGGGAAGGTGGATATGGGAGTTACCTTGTTTAATACCTCTAGAAGCAAGAATGTTCTCTCTTGATTTGCCCTTGATGATGATAGATTAATTTTCACCAGGGATGCACTCAAGAATCTATTTCCTCCATTTCTTACAAAAACCTTTTGGCCTCCAAAATTACAAAGAGGAAGTTCAATCAACTTTGTCAAGGTCGAGCTCAAAACGAAGTCCTCTTTTTTATCATTAACATGATCATCAATAAGCTCATTAGCTACTAATCATTAATTTGTCTCTCTTCCATAAAAGCAATTGGGAATAGTGTTTTAAAAGGTCCAGTGAGGCGCGCTTAAGCCCAAGGCATGGTCTTTGCGCCTTCAAAAAAGTGAGGCTTGGTTAATAAAACCCACCCGAGGTAGGTGCCTTAGCGTTTGGGGTGTGTGCCTCAACGCCTCAAGTCCATTTTTATTTTATTTTTTCTAACTTTAAAGATGAATATTCTTGAAAAATATTCATTTTTTCTCTACAATCTTGAAGAAAAGCTCTCTTTTCTTAAAAATTCATCATTCTATTATTTGTTATACTACTTTTCTTCATATATAAAAAATTTATTTATATATATCTATTGTGCGCCTCGTAAAAAAAAAACCCGTACTTTTTTCACGCTTAAGCCTCGAATGGCTATTGCTTTAGTGCGCCTTGGGCTTTTAAAAACACTTTGGGAGGAAATGGAGGGGAAACCTTTTTTGAGCTTTTCAGCCAAAATTTTGTCTATTATCTTCTACAGAAGGGGATAAGACTGCTGGGACTAAAGCCTCATTGTCTGATTGTTTTTGGAATGAGCCAAATGTAGGTTTCATTTAGAGATTTGACATGCAGAATTAGTCAGCAATATAGATGTAAATCTTTGAGTGAGAGGACATGTGTAGAATATTTTAATTTAAGAGTGATGAAGTAAAAAACAATTCTTCTCATCTCCCTTTTTAGTATTTAAAATTAAAGATTAAGGTGCACTAATTTGAATCATGGTTAATTATATGGAAAATAATGTTTTGAAGCTAATAATATTTTTTGGATAAGAGTTTTGAAGCTAATAATAATTTTCATGTTTTATGTAGCTAGAAAAAAGTATGAACATCGGTGGTAAAGTTATTAATGCGAATGGCTATTGTGATGATGTAATGACTGATTAAGGATTTGTGCTTGTGTTAGTTTATTGTCCAAGTTGTTTAATGTGTTATTATTTCTTCTACAGAAGGAACAACTACCAATGGGGAGTTTCTCCTGCCATTCAAAACAGGGGCATTTTTGTCGAAAGCTCCTGTTCTTCCATTTATTTTAAGATATCCATATCAGAGATTTGGTTTGGCATGGGAATCAATAACAGGAGTAAGGCCTTCTATTTTATCGTACTCTGCCCTTTCAAGTTTTCTTTTTAAAATATTTTAAAGAGGATTAGCCAAGTGAAAGTTACATCATCCATTTGGATGGTGCGTTACTATTTTTTTAAATGCTATAATTTATTTTGATTATATCTGTAAATTATTCTGATTGTGAAGTTACTCATATGGCCTACATTCTGGCGACTGTTTCTTTTGAGCTATAACTATCAGAGTCTGGTATAATGGTTTAAGAAGTTCGTGGTTTTAAACTGTCATGGATACCTAAACTTCAAGAGCCGCCTATAAATGAAATTAAGTACTTCAATGAATTCTTAAGTAGTGAACTATTGCAAGTTCAACTGGTAATTGAAACACTTAAAAGCTCAAGTATAAAAAAGTTTTTATCTCTTAATCTAAATTACGAATGGTTTAGAACTGTTCTTTTTTTTTTTTTGCTTTCCCTCTCTTTTCAGGATAACCATGGGTGTCTAGTCTAGCTTACCATTTTACTCATCTCACAAGACAACTTATAACTTTTAGTTCTTTTTTAGTAGGTAGCCGCATGGGTTGAGCCCATAGCCTTATATGAGTTTGTTGTTTTAACCTCAAATTGCTGAACCAACTAATTTATGGTTACAACTTTTTATATTGCAAAGGTTTCAGGATCACAGTTTAAGATATATTTGAATTCTTACTTGCAGGGCCGTCATTTTTTATTTCTTCTCTGTCAATTTGTAAATCACATGGAGGTAATAAGATTGCCTGTCTACGTCCCATCACAAGAAGAAAAGGATGATCCGAAACTTTATGCTAATAATGTCAGAAGGTTGATGGCCAAAGAGGTGTGCTTTCTCCTTAGTTGCACTATATTCATTTAGGAGAGTGATCAGAGAGAGATTATAAGCATTGCCCCTCAAAAGGCAATAAGGACGACATGGCAAACCGAGACCTTTCTGGCTAATTGGTCTTTCAAGATAGTTTCCTATGCAATCACAATTTATCAAAGCTCGTATAAGACTGAATCCCATTCCAACATTTTTCCCTATTTTGAGTGTGATATGCTAGATAAATTATGGTGATTGTTTTTATCTGCAGGGAAATATGCTACTTTCGGATATTGGGCTCGCGGAGAAGCGTGTTTATCTTGCTGCTCTGAATGGTAATAATAACATCCGTAGTGTTTTGCATCAGAAAGACGACTGAATTAACTAGTTCGAGTTTAGTTTTAGTTTGTCCAGGTTTATGCACTGTTATGATGGGGGGAAGTTACTCACCCACCCGTGTATGCTAGATACTACTAGAGTGCGTTTCTTGGCCTGTACTTTATAACGAACATAATATTTGAGTAGAGCTTTTATTTAATGTGATGGTGAGTTTCTGTTGGTCTGAGCATGATGTAACATGTCGATGCCTGGACTAGAATTTTTATTTTGGGAATGAAAAAGAAAAAGAGTTGACAAAATTGAACATGTCAAATTGCCTTGAGAAAGCAAGCGTAAACAGCTATTAATCTGAGGTATCTCTTTGGTGTTCCTGCAGGTTTACCACGCCATTGCTAATTTGGGATGTCATCTTCTGTAAATTCTTGTAGATGATAATTATATGGAAAACACCATCACCATCACCATGTTCAAGCATTCATTAACAAATATCGTCTCAAATAAACTTGTTGTATGATTTTTTTTTTGTTTTGTTTTGGGGTGTTTTTGAGTTTTGCTGATAGCTTGCGTGCGTCCGAGTGAATCTCATCATAATTTGCTTAAAGAGTCATGACACCACACCCTGCAGGCTGAGCTTCAATCACAAGACAGGTGGTTTGTGTTCATGAAAAGCTGTTGCCTTTGCAAATATCGTCGTCGGGTTTTGACCCTTTTCTCCGGTAGAGATATCGTGTTTGATTTGGTTAATTTCCCCCCCTATAAACATTCTCTATCATGAATACTATGGTTATGAAATGATTTACCAAAGTGTAGTGATATTAGTGAACAAAATGATAGGTTGAAAATCGAGCAAATATACCTTTATCAAAGTCTCTCTAATTGCCCGACTCCCCTGATCTCTTGTTATTTGCAATTCATTTTTCTTTTTATTTTTTATGAATATTACATCTTAAAGACCATCGGTGGATGAAGATTCGAACGGATGACTCTTTACGAGAAGAGATGTTTTAATCACTAAACAATGTTATATATGGCTCTTGGTTTTATGTGTCTCCTCTCAATGATCACTGGTGCCCCAAATTCAGTAGCTCCGATGTTTTGAAAATTTTGTTGCAATTGAGAAGGACAGAACGAATGGACGAGATTAATCAGTTTAGGGCACACTCACATTGGATTTTTCTCACTTTTGCCTTAGAGA
>JAOANK020000033.1:365307-378037 GCA_026257165.2 Telfairia occidentalis | reverse complement strand
GACTTTAGCCGACGTTTTTATACTATCTACCGACGTTTAATTACGTCGGTAATAACAAATTCTGTTGTAGTGCAACTCAGTGTGTTTAATGCTATCTTTCAATTGATATGGAATGCTATCGTGCCCAATTAATTTATTGATAAGAATTGATTTGGATGCTGGGTTTGAGTCAATGAATTTAGGAGGATTTATACTTGTCACGCTATCGTGTCTAGTAGACTAAGTTCTTAAATTAAAAGTTATCATTTAAGCCTATGATCAAATTACAATTGGATGGAAATTCACCTTTGGATTGGATATTCGGCTTAAGTGTTGACTTCGAGTCTTGAACCAGAGGCCCCTCCCTCTCATCTGCCCGAGAAAGATTTATTTATGGCATGACCATAAACAGGTTGTTCATTAGAGAATCAATGAGACTTAAGGAGAAAGAAGTAACTACAGGGGTAAAATGGTAATTTTGACTTAGTTGTAGTCACGAGCAATTTGTGAAAGATCGACTTGTTGATGATTGGTTATATCCATAGACACAGACATATATCTACAGTATGAAGAGTTCAGCTGTGGGTCTTTAGTGGAGTGACTCACCGTTAATGAATTTTGATTTAATTAATTAAATAGTTTAATTAATTAAATCTCGAATCATTGGAGCTTCTAATCTATAGGTTCATTAGGTCCCCTTGATATCTCACTAAAGGTAAGATAAGGATCAATTAATTTTGGAATAATTTGAATTACTCAAATTATTTAAAAGGAATTTATATTAACTAGGTTTAATATAAAGTATAATGTATTAAGATACACTATATAGTTAATTATAAATATGATTTATAATTAAAACTATATAATAAGAGGGAATAGTAATAATATGAATTGGATTCATATTAAAACTATATAGTAAAATTAATATGAATTTGATTCATATTAAAACTAATAAATTCCCCTGCTTTTTTGCAAGAGAGTGGAGACGTGGGGGTTATCCCCTCAACATAAAAATTGAGGATTTTTTCAGTCTAAGGGGTTACGTTTTTTTTTTTTGGGCTCTCGATTTTTTATCTCTCCAAAACAGATCTCTCTCAAAAAATCCTCTCGATCAAATTATTTGAAGACACAACAAGGTAGCCTCTTGGTGGTGTTCCTGAAGGTTTTCACAAAAGATAAATTTATCAAACCCCTCCTTTAATATGTTTGATTTTGTTTTTGTTTTTTTTTTTGTAAATTAATTTTGATTTTTTCCTTCCCAATCTCAAATACAAAATGTAATCAAATGCTTCTGCAATTGGGATTCAATCCCTTCAGAAACAACAATTGAAACGATAAATAGTTAGGAATAGAATAGCACCCATATTTATACTAGTTCACTCAATGTGGGCTATGTCCACTTCTCTATTACCGTTACAAGTTCCACTAAATTTGTCAGGAAGAAGTTACAAGGAGATTACAAAATTCTCTCAAGGGAATTCTCACAATTTTCTCTCTGGAAAAATTGACTCACGAATCACTCGAAACACTCAATCTCCTTATAGAACGGAGTACAAGAACACAACCTCACAATATTTTATAAAAAACTTTTTCTCACTCTCTATTTTTTCACTCTCGGGGCTGCACACTCAAAATATTCACGAAAATTCACGCCAAAAAAAAACCTAAAGAATGCGATGTATTTATACAATTCGTCGTAGTGTCGAGATGCTATACACAGCGTCTCGACGCTACGAATATAACAACGTCATTATCTCGCGCGCGCGCTTCATCTGAGGGGGGTTTGCGACAGCTTTGAGACGCTGTAAGCTAACATCTCGACGTTGGCCCCTTCTGCCTCACTTCTTGTTTTGGCTCCATTTTCTTAACAATTTCCCACTTGGAGACAATAACAATGCAACGTGTCTCCTCTACGCATGGTAGCAACTCCTCTTCTAATCTGGATGGAGTCCAACTAAAGTTGCACACAACTTTAGTTTATCAACAAAGACGGCTTTGGTAAACATGTCTGTTGGATTCTGAGTTCCTGCAATTTTCTCAAGCACCAACACATCATTGATCTGATGAAGTGATATAGTACCTGTATGTGTTTTGTTCTCAAATGAAACACTGGATTCTTCGCTAGATGAAAGGCACATTGACTGTCACAATGCAATGTGCCCGTTCCCAAATTCAAACCAAGTTCTTTTGAGAAAGACTGAAGCCAGATCATCCATTTGCTTGCTTCAGTAACTGCAACATACTCGGTTTCTGTACTAGATAGAGCAACAATTTTCTGCAGTCGTGAAACCCAACTAATCGCAGTCTCTTCCAAGGTAAACACATAATCAGTGGTACTTTTCCTACCATCTGTATCACCAGTCATATCTAAATCCACGAAACCCTACAGTTTGAAATCTGACTTTTCAAAGTGCAATGCATAACTGGATGTCCCCCTTAAGTATTTAAAAATCCATTTCACTGATTTTAAGTGTTGTTTCCCTGAATTGCTCATGTATCTGCTCACAACTTACTCTGCATGGGCAATGTCTGGTCTTACACAAATCATAGCATACATTAAGCTACCCACTGCTAAAGCATATGACACTTTGGCCATATCATCTATTTCCTACTCATTTCTGTGTGAGTGCTCCTCAGACAATCTGAAGTGTGAGGCTAAAGGAATACTCACTGGCTTGCATTATCCATGCAAAATCTAGTTAAAACCTTCTTCACATATTCTTTTTGTGACAAAGTGATTATGTCGTTCTTCCTCTCTATTTTTATGCCTCGAATTTGTTTAGCAGCTCTCAAATCTTTCATATCAAATTCTGATGATAGTTCAACCTTTATCTTCATAATTTCTTGCATGCTGGCTTCTATTATCAGCATATCGTCAACATACAACAACAGTATGATGAACGAGTTACCCTTAGTTCTGATGTAGCAATAGTGATCTGACTGACATCTCTAAAACCTATTGTTGCTCATAAAACTGTCAAACTTCTTGTACCATTGTCTGGGCGCCTGTTTGAGACCATATAAACTCCTCTGAAGTTTGCAGACTTTTCTTTCCAGCCCTCCACAAAATCTTGTGGCTGCACCATGTAAATATCTTCCTCCAAATCACCATGGAGAAAAGTTGTTTTTACATCCATCTGTTCCAGGAACAGATCTTCCTCTGCCACAATTGAAAGCATCATTCTAATTGTGGTCAACTTCACTACAGGAGAGAAAATTTCGTTGAAGTCAATGTTTTCCTTCTGTTGAAAGCCTGTGACTACCAACCTCGCCTTGTACCTCTCGGTGCCATCGAGTTCCTGCTTTATTTTGAAAATTCATTGTTGTGCAAGGCTTTCTTACCTCTAGGTAACTCTATTAGTTGTCATGTTTGATTCGTTATCAGTCAATCCATTTCATCCTTCATGGCCAACTCCCACTTTACAGAGTCTTTAGACGGAGTTGCCTTTTCATAACATTCTGGCCCTCTTCTGTCAGCCATTAAGATGTAGTTCAATGTAAGAGAATACCTATGTGGTGGTCTGATGGTTCTGCTTGACCTCCTTACTTCAGTAGGTGGTGTTCTCTGAATTTTTTCAGTCTCTGTATCTGACCTGTCAGATTCCACAGTCTGATCCTCTATTTCCTATATTGTTTCATCAAGAGCATTAACTGTCTAATATTCAATCCTCACCGTCTTGGTCTCAACCCTATAAGGAATTACTATCTTAACTTCCTCTTGTTTACTCACATCTGCCTTTGATTTGTGGGGATCAGCATTTTCTCTGTCTTTATACAGAACCTTTCATTAAAGATCACATTTTTGCTTCTGACTATTTTCTTGTTTTGTTCATCATATAACTTATAGCATATCTCAGCTCTATCATATCCAATAAAGTAACACTTCTTGGATTTGGCCTCCAACTTACTACTCTCTGCAGCATCAATATGAATGTAGAACACGCAGCTAAAAACTTTCAGATGTGAATGGTTTATCTGCTTACAGCTCAAGACTTCTTCAGGCAACTTGAAGTCTATCGATGTGGTCGGGTTCCTATTGATCAGATAGGTAGCTATATTGATTGCCTTGGCCCAAACATCTTAGGCAATCCTACATGTAGTCTCATGTTTCTGGCATATTCATTCAACGTTCTGTTCATTCTCTATGCCACACCGTTCTACTGTGGTATCCCTGGTATTGTTTTAATCATTACGATCTCATTGTCTGCACAGTACTATTTAAACTCACTGTCAATGCACTCGCTGCCGTTGTCGAATTTCAGTTTTCTGACCTTTAGACCTGTCTCATTCTCAACCATGGCCTTTCAAATCTCGAATTTTGAAAACACATCGCACTTGTGTTTGAGAAAGTAGGTCCACACCTTCCAATCATCTATAAAAGTCACGTAGTATCTAAAACATTCTAGAGAAGACGCCTCAGATAGTCCCCACACATCAGTATGAACCAACTCTAATTTTGTAGACTTCAAAGCTGTCACGGTTTTTACAAAGCTGACTTTCTTCTGCTTCCAGAAGACACATCCTTCACATAACTTGTGCTCGCTTTGAGCCCTTCCAACTTCCTTGCTGAGTGTAGAATCTTCATGGCCTTCTCACTCATGTGTGTAAATCTGTTATGTCATAGATTTGTGTGACTTGTATTATCTACAACAACTCCTATATTCTTGTTGTTGTTGTTTACATACAAAGTCCCTGATTTGCTCCCCTTGGCAATCACCATGGTTCCCTTGGTGACCTTCCAGTTTCCTTGGCTGAAGGTGACTTCACAACCTTCATTATCTAGCTGTCTCATAGAAATTATATTTTTCATTATGTTACAGACGTGACGTACTTTGTGAATCTTTCAGACTGAATCATTTGCCATGTTAAGACTTATATCATCAATCCCAATAACATCTAGGGCTCTCCATCAGCTAGACAAATTTTTCCGTGATTTTTCGCAACGTAATTTACAAGGATGTCCCGCTGCTCTGTTGTGTGAAAAGATGCTGCTGAATCAATTATCCAAGTATTGTGGGCACTCTCAACTGTTAACATTAGTGCATCATGTAACTCATTTGCTACAACGTTTGCTCCAACTTCATTCCCCTCATTACGCTTTGGGGTCTTGCAGTTCCTCTTCAGATGACCAGTCTTTTCACAGTTTCAACACTCGAATCTGCTATTCTTGGACTTACCCCTATTGACTTTCCTCGACTCTCTTGGCCTCTATTATTGCTTCTCCCCCTTTCCACATTTAAGGCTATTCCTAATGTAGATGCAATATTTGAATCCTTCCAGCGAATCTTTTCTGCGAGAGCTGCATCTCGTACTTAAGAAAATTGTAGACTCGCTTTCCACATGAATTTGAAATTGCAGTCTTCATGGTCTCCCAACTATCAGGCAACGACTTCAATAGTAGTATAGCATACACTTCGTCCTTGAACTCTAAATCAACAGCAACTAGTTTGATCATCAAAAGATCAAACTCATTTAGGTGGACAGTTACTGACGCTTCTTCCGACATCTTCATATTGAAGAACTTCATTGCTAAATACACTTTGTTATTCACTGAGGGCTTCTCGTACATGTTGACAAAGCCGCCATCAGGCCTACAGTAGTGGTTTTCTTTGCTACGCTGCTCTGAATATTCTTACTTAGAGTTACTTTCCTGTCCAACTTCCTCCATTCTAATTCTCTCATATCTTCTGGCTTTCCATCCAGAGGCATGTCCAAATCCTTAGAATGTAAATAGTCCAAGATTTGGAGTTTCCATGAACCAAAGTCGGTTCCATTAAAGGCCACAAATTTATCTTATTCTTCTTTTGACATTATTCCTAATTTTCTAGGTTCTAATACCACTTGATAGGAAAATTATCATAAATATACCCAAACCCAAGATTTGTTGTAGCTCATAATATATTTAATTCCCAAATACCCAACAACTACAAATTTCAATTAAGTGGAATGTAAATCAGCAATTGAAACAGGATGCTCAGATTTAATTAGATAAACTAATCTAACCACCTAAGCTAGAAACAACAATCAAAACGATAAAATAGTTAGGGATAGAAAAACTTCTGGATTTATACTAGTTCACCCAATGTGGGCTACGTCCAGTTCTCTGTTATTGTTGCAAGTTCCACTAAATCTGTAAGGAAGAAGTTACAAGAAGATTACAAAATTCTCTCAGTGGATTTCTCACAATTTTCTCTTCAGAAAAATTGACTCACGAATCACTCGAAACACTCAATTTCCTTATAGAACGGAGTACAAGAACACACCCTCACAATATTTCATGGAAAAAAAAAAAAAAAACTCGCTCACATTTTTTCACTCTTGGGGCTGCACACTCGAAAAATTCACGAAAATTCACGCCAAAAAAAAAACTAAAGAATGCGCTGTATTTATAAAATTTGTCGTAGCGTCTCGATGCTATGAATATAACAGCGTCACTACCTCGTGCGCACGCTTCATCCCCGGGGGTTTGCGACAGCATCGCAACTCTGTAAGCTAGCGTCTCGACGCCGGCCCCTCTGCCTCATTTCTTGCTTTGTCTCCATTTTCTTAAAATATTGAATGTTGAACATCATGTAAAAATTACATCACTTATGTAATTTAAAGTTTAATGTTTTAGCACTTCAAGAAAAAAAATCTAACTAACCTTACCAATCTTTGAGAGTTAAAATTAAAAGTTCTTCCAAAGAGTAATGTTGGTATGCATTTTAAAATAAATAATACTTATTTACTTTAAAAAAAATCTACTAATCACAATTCAAAATTTGATAGTTACATATTTTAAAACATATATATTCTCTCCTTTTTTATATTTTAGTTTCTTAATTATTATATTTTAATTGTACTAAATATCTACCAACCAATTAATACATAAATATCAGTCAACTTGAACATAATTTAATTGATTAAGAGAAATATGTAAAGTAAAAAAAGTTAATAAGTTTGGATTTTCCTTCTTTCTATGTTGAATTAAAAAAACTAAAAACAAATAAACAAAACAAAAGGTAGGCACATATTATATATTATAGTTGAAAATGTATTAATTTATTAATTTATTTGTTCCAATGTCATAATTTTTTATAGAAAGAATTTGTTTATTTTATATTTATTCGAAATTGTAACTGGAAAAGGTTGAAAGTACGTGGTTAATAGTAATTTTCTGTAGGAAAATAATAATTTTCTCATTTGGCGGCAAGAATGGTCGTTGAATGTGGTGGCAGCTAGCATGCACCACGTGAGACTCAAAAATGCAGTATTAGGGGACAAAATGGACATTTGGTTTTGTATATTTTCTTTTTGTTACTTTACAAATTTGGTATTTGTAAAATTTTGAATATGATTTCTATCATTTTAAACCGTTTGAGTTTAATTTTAGGCGGAATGAAAATCTTATTACTTTGATGTTGTTTATTAGGAGTTGTCTGAAATTAGAATTAGAAACGCATTCATGTTGTTTACTTTCATCCGAAATTGGAATTAGATAAATGATGATTACAAAAATAACTTTTTGTATTTCTAATTTATTAAAAAGTTATGACAATTATTGAGAGAAGAAAGAGTAAAGTGTGTAAAACAATTAATGAATATGGTGTGGATCCCACAAAATAGAAAATGAAAAGAGATTGATCACTTTTTGGAAGAAATTGGATTGCCCCTTTTTTTGGAGGGAGTGATTCTCAAATTTGAGGTGGGTCCTACATTTGATTCTCGTTTCTTAATTTTGGTAAACACATTAAAGAAGAATGAAAATTCTCATTCTTATTCCTTGATTTCGATTGAACGAAAGTAGGCCTTATTATTTGAAGAGTTTGAATTTAATTCTTATGGTTTGGACTTAATTTTAATTTGGTCTCTATGGTTCGATTGAATCTCACAAGTCATTCTTAACTTTTCTTTTACCCACTTGAAAAACTCACTTATTTTTTATTTTTTATTTTTTACCTTACTTTAAACTCTGATATAGTAAACTAACATAGTCACCAAAATAACAAACTGCTAAGTAAAAAAAAATGTGAATATGTTGACGACGAGAACGATTTATAAAAGGCATAACAAGTCATCTATAAAAAAACATAGAAAAAAAAAAAGAAAAAATAGCTTTTGAAAAACCATAAACTAATCAGGAAGAAGCCCTTACTACCACGTACCAGGCTGTCTAAACCTAAATTTGATGATTTTGAAAATGAAAAAAAAATTACAAAAATTAAAAAAAAATGAAATAAAAAAGCAGAAGGGAATTTTGATTTTTTGAGGGTGATGAAAAGGAGAAAAAGAGAAGAGTGACAGATAATGATGGCAATGTTGATTTGCTTTTTGATGTGTTTTTGGGAATGCAAAAAATAAGTGTCTTGAAGTTGAAGATGGATGGAACCCAACTGCCATTTTGCTTCTGTTCATGCAATAATCTATTCATATAGCTTGGGGGGTCTCTCATGCTGCTCTTTCACCTCAGAATATCAAGTGTGTGACCAATTGTGTTCAAATGGTGAGGTTGTTAATATGGTTAGGGATGTTCACCGGCACGGTGAGCACGGGAACCCTTTCCCGTTCCCGTTCCCGTCTCGCCCCCCATTTTATTCTCAATTTCTGCAAAATTTTCTACTAAATTTTGATAAAATCGAGATGAAATTCCTTAAAAAAAAAAAAAATTCTTCGCTTATTATTTCTTTTAAGATAAATTTTTTGACTCAATAACTTTTTTAAAAAAAAAAATTAATTAAATATTTAATTCTCAATTATAAATCTTCATTCCCATGCTTAAATCTTTATGAAAAAATCTCATTTAGAGGAGAAATGCTTAAATTACCAAGTAAAAAAATTATAATAATTCATCATAGTCTCATTATCCGTACATACACATATAATAATTTTTTTTTAACATGATTGTATAGATTCGACCTAGACAATATTACAACAAAAGTAATATTAAACATTTGAATTTGTCTAATAGTTTGTGAATTTATATATTATGGAACAGAGGCGGTAACCCTATTCCAATTTCCCTTAGGTGATAGAAATTTTTTTCTCCCACTCAGTCTCCCATTCCCCGCTTAGACGGAGATTCCCTGCCCCATTTACGGCAGGTCCTGCGAGAAAAATAGGCATCCCTACATATGGTGCACCCTACTCTAGGCCAAAAAAAACATTATAGAAATCGATATGAGTTGTCTATAATATTTGTAAACTCAAAAATATTACGGCACATAGCTTAAATAATTAAACGCCTTTTTTGACTCAATGAAAAATACTCATACTTGGAATTCTTACCCAATTTACAAATTTACATCACATAAAGTTGAAATTTAAGTCAGATTCGTGCTATGTTAAATATCGATGGACTCCTTTTGCAACTATTGCACACTCCTCATCAGAAGTAAGCCACAAGGAGGGACGGCAATTTCAACATGAAGCTTGCATTATTCACTATTTTTTTTTTCTTTCCTTTGCATGCAACTACAAAACAGAGATATAGATATATTGAGAAATCAAACCGTTCAAACCGAACAGCAAACAAGCAATCGGGAACAAAGAAAAGTAATCAGATTCAGGAACTTGAAACTCTTTGAAGCATAGATTTCTAGCTGATACCTACTTTTCTTTTAACTGCTTTCATCCACCACCTGATTGACCACCTGATTGTTAGCGAATAGAGGCTCCCTCCGTTTTGGAAATCCTGGAGGTTCTAAAGGCGAGCCCCTGAATTTTAGCTCCGAAGTTGCTCTATAATTCGGATCAACAGCAGCTGGTCTCGAGTTATGGTCAGTTGTCGAAGCTGGCCTAAAAGAACTTGTTGCTCCACCAGGATACCCTGTCGGAGAACCATAACGTCTCGGTGGTCCTCTCAAGCCACTGCCGCCCCTGAGATCCATCATATCGGTGCTTCTCGAAGGAGTGTCTATGAAAGATGCTCGCTCGCTGGATCCAGTTCCCAGTGGAGCTCCGGTAGTAGGTGAAGTGGCGGTAAAAGGATCGTCGGGTCCCCATGAAGTGAGTGCCTCCTTCTTCTTGGCAAAGAATTGCCAAGCTCCAAAGAGAAAGAGTATGAAGAACAGAACAGGGCTTGTCCAGAGCATCGTATTGGACTCCCCTTTAAAAATAGGCAGATTCGAGCGATACATTCCTACATATCCACCCCCGAGTCCAAGAACAATAAGCTTTTCACGGTCACTAGATATTAAGGGTATGAACTTTCTTTCAGACTCTGAATGCAAATTCTGGTTCAGGAAAGATGACCTGATCTCATCTAAATCAGCAGAAAAGAGATGCCTTGGCGCACCAACTCTACCGAAATGCTGAGATGACACATTGAAAATGTGAATCTTCTCATTGCCGGTCACAAGCAAATAACCCTTAATTGCCTGAAAAAGAAGTGGTTCATCAAGCTCAAACTTCCGTTTAGATCTAACCCTGCATTTAAAGTTCATTATATCTCCCAACAGCAAAACATGAATCAAATCACCATCTGATGTAAAACCATAGGCTTTAGATCGTTCCGTGGCATCAAACACGTACTTCCGAGCAAGGGAATAATTCAACCCCTCACATTCAGACTCCCTAAGTTTCATGCTTCTCAAATCCAACGAGCCAGCTCCACTTTCCGTCAAGAACAAAAGCCTCTGCTTCAAGAATGCTATCGGCCTGCTCATCGGCATGACAGAACCATAAACTGCCCCATTCTCTCTAAAAACCTTGATTTTCCCCCTGACATCTGAAGACAAAATGTACCTGGTCCTCCCAACGTGATGCACTTCCAAGATGGAAATGGGCGACTCGTCCTCCCGACCGTCAGTCGTCGCAAATTCCACAACATGTTCCATAAAAAGCGAATTCAACTCATCCCCATTTGATCCCTCCCAAATCCGATGCATCAAGATCGCCCCATTCTTGTGCCCGGTAACCAGAAGGGTTTCATTCTTATAAATAGACATATACGAAAGCATTGCCATAATCGGCGAGTCATACACCGTACGAAACTCAACCGCAACATCCCCACTTCTCATAAAGACATAAACTCTCCCTGTCTCATCTCCAACTGCAACATACTTGCTATGCCCTTCAAAATCCCTAAGTGGCAAGACATTGATACAAGTAGCATCAGAGTCCAGTTTCACAGCCGACAAAAAGTGGAACCTCTCAGACCAAAATGGACTATATTTGGTCACTGAAACAGCCCTAGTTGTTCTATCCCCGTCTCGAACTCTATTGTCCAAACCGGCATCATTCAGACCATCTTCTTTTCCACCGCCTAAACTAACCACCTCAGGCACCACCCGTCTCAAAGCATCAGTATTCAAATTCTTATCTCTAAGTAACGCAGTAGGAATATCAGATAATCTCAGCTCCAACTTAGAAACTACATCGCTAAGGTTTCTCACTAGCTCCTCGAGGTTTTTCAGTAAATCATACTGTCTAATTTCAAAAGGGACTTCACTTTCAGGTTGATTCTGCTGCTCAAAAGAGCTGGAACTACATACAAAAACCCTAGAAACATGGGGGATACCAAAAACGAATAGAAAATAGATCAAAAGGAGCTTGCCTTTCCGCGGATTCGCCATTCAAGAAGCTGGGAGAAGCTCTTCAATACCTTGCCATCCACAGTAAACTTAAATCGGGGATCTCTGATTCCGTTCGGATCTGGGACACCAGTGTTTCGCCCAAAATTTACCTGGGTTTTCTTAGAAAGAGAAAAATTGGGTTGCTTCTTTTTGACGAATCCGTGAGGGGAAAGTTATACAAGGGATTAAAAAGAGATGAATGTAATAAAAATGTGAGTTGGGGACTGTTCGAGGCGAGGGCTTTAAGAAAAGGGTCGTGATCTCAGGCGAAATAGTGTCAAATGTGTTTTCGGTCAAGTTCTTACATTTCGTTGAAGAAATGAGAAAGGGGGTTTACTTTGGTGGTCAAGTTTCAGTCTTTGCCTGTTTTAATTTCCTCTATCCTTGCATGAACACTTGTACAATGTTTTTCTTTACAATTTCTATTGTATTTTTGGTAAATATAAGAAAAAGATATCTATTATGTAATTCTCAAATTTCTTCTTAATCAATCAACCCATTTCGTATACAAATTGTTAATGATTTTTTTTTTTGTTATGAAATTATTGTTTTATTAGCCTATTTAGAATATGTTAATAATATATTACTTCGAAAAAATAGATTTTTTTGCTAGTAAGCTAGATTTTGTTAATGGACAAGTCGGGTTCACTTGTAGTAGGGGTGTTCATCGATCGGTCGGTGTCGGTTTTAGACCAAAACCGACGCCGAAAACCGACCTATCAGTTTTAGTCGATCGGTGGTGGGCGGTTTTGGAAGATTTGTGAAACCGATCGACCGACCAAACGGTTGGTCGGTCGATTTTGTGGGTTTATTATGGTATGTGAGAAAAAAAATGAATGAAAAAATACATACCATTCTCGGAGTTCGATTGGTTGAGGAGAGGACGAAAAAAAAAAGAAGAAAATTTTAACATAACCTTAGTTGGGTAGTAGAAGGGAGGGGGAGAGGGAGAACGAGGGAGAGGGAGAGGGAGAAAGAGAGAGGATGAGACGAGAAGGGAGAGGGAGAGAGGTGAGAAAAGAAAGAGGAAAGAGAAGAAAGATGAAAAAAAAATTAAAAAAATGTAATTATAACCTTTAGAAATGACTGCACACTGCCTACATCGTGCAGTGTGCAGCTGTTGCGTCAGAATTGTTAGGTTCTTTTTTAATGATAAAGTAAAGTCGGTCGGTCGGTCGGAAAAAATTTCTCCAGCCCCT
>JAOANK020000033.1:353872-365207 GCA_026257165.2 Telfairia occidentalis | reverse complement strand
TGGGATATGGAATAGATTCATCAAACAGAGTATAAGAACACTTTTTGCCATGTTAGTTGTCTTAATGTTCCATGACATCTGTGGCATCATCTTGTATTGCCACGTGTTATTTGTCATGCAAGCACATGACCATGTCTCAATCGCTTACATATGTCAAATTAATTACCGATGAATAATTTAGAACTCGTTTGGTAACATCGTCGAACTATTTTGGATGTACAACCACCTAATACTAGAAAGACTTGGCACGTGTTCAATAATTGTACTATTTATTTTTAATGTACGTCAAATTTATGCTTCACATGTTGTCGAACTAAAAAAAAAACTATACCACATCGGTACCCTATATTTTGACCTTCACTATTTTTTTTTTTCTTTTTAACATGTGGGGTATGAGTAATTTTAGATAACTAAAGAAATTTTATTAAAGAATCTTAATAAATAAAATGCACATACAAAAATGAATTAATTTAAAAGTTATTTTTTAATAAACACAAAGAAAATAGATTATCTAAAAATAACTTAAAAGTATTTAATCAAAATCCTTCAAAATAGGTAGTAAAAAATAAAAACATATTTATAATTAATAGTATCGCATTTGAATGTAATGTAATAAAATAAAATTATTGTAAAAAGTATTTATTAAAATATAAAATGTAAATACTAAAATGTTAAATTGGAAGTCATGCCAATTTCAACTTGTTTTCCAAAATGTTAGATTCATTGTCAAGTTCTTTTTCCTTTCTTAAGTTGACAAGGAGCTTCGATATCAATTTTGACTAAAAACTTTCTCCAACGGACATTTACTTTGAGGGACAAATTATTAGTGAAATAATGGAATATTTTACATGGAAAGGTTTAATCTCTATTTTTGTACCTAAACTTTTAAATTTGTTACATTTTAGTGTTTAAACTTTCAAAATATCTATATTAGTTTATAAACTCTTAGGATTGTTTGAATTTGGTTCATAAACTTTCAAAATATTCGAGTCATTAAACTTTAAAAAAGTAACTATTTTTGTCATATATTTATTTTATTATTAACAAATTAATGACATATCTTCAAATTTATATATAAACATTTCAACGTAAGTATGTATTTAAGTCAAGGTTGGAAATGAGCATTAAACAAATAAACATTAGATGAAAAAATTATGTAGCAAGGACAAAAATAGTTACTTTTTGAAAGTTTAGGAATCAAAATAGAACAAACTTGAAAGTTGAAGGACCAAAACGAATATTTGAAAAGTTTAGGTACCAAAATGAAACAAACTTAAAAATTTAGAAATTAAAATGAGATTTAAACCACATTAAAATTATCATTTTGGTTCATATAATTCGAATTTAGTTTCAATTTAATATCTATACTCTTACAAGTTTCAATTTGATCGTTATAATATTGTTAAATCTCCTCAAACACCTATGACACCACCAAAAAGTAGAAATCTATCTTATTTAACATATTTTCTTTGGACATAATAAAAAAAACATGATGTCATAGTATCTTAGAAAAAAAATACAACATGATAGATTTGACATCATTTGATAAATTTAGAGACAATAGGAGAGGTTTCATGTAATCGGGCAAAATTGAAAATTTAAAAATTACAATGCTAAATTAGAATGTTAAATTTAAAAATTGATCTTTATAGGGTAAAGTTTGAATTTAATACTTATAATTCTAAAATTTTTATTTTAAATTTTATGATTTAAGCTTAGGTTCATGATTTTAAAAATTTTAATTTAGTCATTATAATTTGAGCTCTATTAAATAGAATTTTTAAAGTTCGGTTTGAATTCAAAAGTGATAAACTCTAACAAAGCCCCGAAGTCAACGAGTCAAAGGCGCGACTTTTGTTACTCTTGTGAATTAAAGATGCCGATCAATCAAATCAACAGAATCAACGGTCAGATTTAGATTAACGGGTTTTACAGAACCGGCCCGATATTTGGCAGCCGCACGCTATAAAAACTTTGTAGTCTATTTCTTCCAGTTTCAGACCTTCAAATTCCCGCCAAACGGATTGGCGCGAAACTGAAGCCCGCTCTAATATCTCTTCTGTTCGCCGAACTAAGCCCTAGATCTCTCCCGCCTTTTTCTTCCACTGGAGTACCTGCTTCGCCTTCTGCTCGCGGATCTCTTCCCGCCTCCGCCGTTTCTCAGCCTCGCCGCCGGCGATTCAGAGAGTTCTATCATTGGTTAGTCGATCTCTGCTTTTACTTTTCCTGATACTGCTGTTCGAATCCGTGGAGGTCGATTCCGTGATCAGATCTGGAAATATTGCATTCAATTTTCTTCTTCTTCTGAATTAGTTCATCTTTAGTGGATTTTTCGATTTATTTATCATTTCATTTTGGGATCTAGGGTTTTGAGCGAATCTTTGGAGTTGCTCTGGAAGTTTAGTTAGCTGAGTAGTTTATCATGTTCATTATTCTCGTATCTGGCTGAATTTCGAGCTTCTTGTTTGATCAGAGTATAGTTCTCTAACCTCTATGGCATAGTTCTCTAGTGTCCATGTTTAAGTGGACGCTGATTTTTTTCCTTTTTGAGTCAGGATTTTCTCTGTCAAAGGCAGAACTTCTCAGTTGGTTAAGTTATGTCAATTTCGAGATCTGGATTTAATGATTTGACATTGAGAAGTATAAGAAAATTATGAATCTGTATTGTGGGGGATTCACTTGCAATGACTGATAGTTTTCTGGAAAACAAATTTTCTTTGACGGATTGATTGGTAATTTGCACGCACTTGCTAGTTACCTCGACACTGACCTTTCTTTCTTTACAAAATTAAGAACTTTTTGTTCATCAATATTGGAAGTAATAGGCCATGAGATCAAATATTCTCAACCATACTGGACTTGATTCTTCTAATGTTCCTTGCTTTCTCATTTTGGAGAAGATTATTCGAATTATTCCTTGAATCTAAAAATCCGTCAAATTTTATAGGCAGTGGAACTCTACTATTTGATCTCAATTTTCTCTTCTTTGTTTGGAATTGTGTTGTCTTGATTAATTTATTGCTTCCATTACTCAGGAAGTATTTTTCACCGCAGGAGGAGCATTATCTTGGTTCATCAAGGAGAAGAATTATACTTTTCCGATGGAGTTACGAAGTTACAGTCATTTTCATTATATCCATGCCATTAAAGGTGGTCAGATGACAAAAGTTATAAACATCAATTCCCGTGGAAAGCCTGCAGTCGTATTTAAGAAGCTTACTGACATATATGGATTTATAGATGACGAAGCTCAAAAATCACTCGCAACACGATGGTTGAGAGAAGGGCTGGAAGAAAATATTCCTGATAGGTGTGAGTTCAAGGTGGAAACCCAAGTTCTTTATGCAGAAAGAAAACTATTCGAAGATGAGCCTGAAGTTTCTGATTCTGACAATGGAGGTGATACTGATGGGGAAAAGAGTGATGTTGAAGTTGATAGCATGACTTTAAAGCAGATTATGGAAGGCTGCAAGAAAAGAAAGTTGAGGCTGTCAAAATCTGTTGACTCAAGTAAGGAAAAGTTGAAGACATGCTCCAGACAAGAACTAAATCATTCATCCCTGTCTGATGAAGATGATAGTGATCTTAACGTAGCTCTTAGCATCTGGAAATCCAAACTTTCAAAACGCAAAAAATTGAAAACCAAATGTTATGGAAGCAGAATATCTACTAGTTCACAGTGCGGCCAAATCGTTGGAAATTCTGATCCAATTAGTAGTGATCAAGATCTCCTTCCATCTTGTTCAGACCTACCCATCCCAGTGGACATTAAAGTTGAAACACCTGAAGCTGATGTGACGGAAATCCAAAACACAAACTACATAATCGATGGGTTGTCGCTACTTTGTGAAGAAAATGTGAACTTGTGTCTCAGTTCTGAGCCTATTGGAGCTGATGAGTTATTTTCTAATCGGAGGTTGACAACATCTAAGAAAGAAGCTGAATATTGTGTTCTAAACAGTGCATGTCATGAATATTTGGAAGATGACGACCCAGAACCTCTTCAGATGGAAGAGGAATCGAGCACTGAGTGGACGAACAAAGATAACCTGGAGATACAGAAACCACATTATTTGGATTTTCCTGCATCAGTGAGCATGGAGGAACAATATACCCCAAGTTGTGTATCCAATGATACAATGTCAGAAGCAATTTCACTGACTGAGGAACAGTGCTCCGGCACTTATATATCACAAGGTAAATCCATTACACTCGGGGCCATTAGTCAGAATAATCGTGAAGATATGTCAGAAGCAATTTCCCTGACTGAGGAACAGCGCTCTGACACTTATATTTCAGAAGGTAAATCCTTTACACACGAGGCCATATGTCTAAATACTGGTGAGGTCTTTACTCATTTGCATGGAATGACTAATCTGAATAGCCTCCAACACCCAGAGATGAGTCCTGGAGCTGAAGTATGTTTAACCGACAATAGTTATAAAGACAAGTTGGCATTTGATCATGAAAGAAGTATTTCAACAGAATCTACCAGTGATAGTAACGTAAGCCCCGATCATGGAGAAAATATTTCAACAAAATCTACTAGTGATTGTAACTCAAGCCCTGATCATGGAAAAAGTATTTCAACAAATTCTACCAGTGATCATAACTTAAGCGCTGATCAGCATTTGATATCTATTGACGAATGTCCAGCCAAGGAGACAGTAACGCAAATCTCTGTTTATTCTGATTCAGAAAGAAATACTTCACCAGATTTTCATCTCGATGATTCTATGGACAAGTTTAATCAACTTGAAGAACCTACACGTCATCCAACAAGGCTGCTATCAACAAGAACGGTAAGTTGAATCTAATTGATGCAATATTTGGTTTAAATTATTCCGAGCTTGTTTATATTCTGGTGCTTTCACTTTCAGACCATTTCTCCAGCATCTCAGGAAAGATTGTCCAAGGCTATGAAGTCTATGCGGTTACATGATAAAGAGTGCAAAAGTAAGTTCCTAGAGTTGAACACTAGTTAGTAGGGGACGTGGTTTGGAAATCCCATTTTAAGTCTTTCTTTAAATAATAATTTTTTGCAATTTTTGTATGATAAATAAAAGTTGTTAACCCCATATAAATAGAATGTGACAACATTTTTTGGAGCAAAAAATGCCAAGTGTAGCACAGTCCTTAAAAGGAGAGGGCAAGTACCAGAGTAAAACTATGAACTCGTTAAAAGCTTTGCAACTCTCACCTTTTTCCCTTTTTGGCTGTGCTTCTTTTTTTATTATACATGAAAGAAAAACGTTCATGGAATTCGACACTTATTTTACCAGGGGAGCCTTGGCACTAATCCGTGAAAAATATAAATATTGAGGGTTCATTTGATAATTATTTTATTTTTACTTATTCTTTTTGTTTTATAATTTGTTTTTAAAAACATTTTTGAAATCTCAGAAAAATTCTAGAATAGCAGTATGATTAGTCCTATAGTTTGGGAGTAATTTTTTCAATTTTCCTTTCTTTTCCTAATTGTTTTCTCTTTCCATTTTAGCATGTGGTGGCAAACCATATTTCAAGCAAATAAAGTACAAGGTTGGCACAGCTGAAGAGTGTGACCAGATGAAGAGAGTATATTCCGATATATATCATGAGCAAAATATAAGGAAATCAAAGAAGAGAAGTCTTCACTCAACAAGCACCACTAAGGTTCCTCATGCTAGCACGAGGAGCGTTACTGTCCAAAGTTGTTCAGACAGTGCCATTGCATTCACACAAAGACAGATGCAGGACATAGAGTGTCTTGCTTTGAAACTTACAAATCAGTTAAAGTCAATGAAAGCAATTGTTGAAGACAGACTTCATGTTGAAGGCAACAAAGCAGCGAGTTCCAAATTTAACACAGATGAGGTAACTAAACAAAATATGGGAACTTACCTATATTGACAACTTGTTTATCATTACTTCATCGCAAATGTCCTCCCACTTGAATTGAACTTTTACTTATTTAATTGCAGTCAGCTTCATCGGAAAAAAAAAAAAAAAAACTTGCTTTACCTTTCTTAGGATGTCGAACAATTGAATTTTTCATGTTCCCTTACCCTTTTCATGTCTGACAAACCTCCTGTATAGATTAGTTGGATTTGGTCATCGAAGAGTCTTTGTTAGTGATTGCATCTGATATGTATTTGCTTATAAAGAATGTATTTCATTAGGCTTATTTTTTTAATCTTTTTTATCCTTTCCCCTAAGTGTTACCTAGGATATATGAAGATGTTAGTTTTCATTCTGCATGCCAAGTGTTGACCAAGTCATGCAGCCCTTTGGCAATTATTTTCGAAAAAAAAAAATTTAGTACACTTCTCGATGGTTTTGCTGGTGGTGAATCATGTTCAGTAGAATTCACTCCTAAAATCTTTTGCCAACTTCTTTTGTGGGGTAACTGGATGAACGATAAAGGATGCCTTGTTGCAATAAAGGGTTAATTGGGTGCTTGTTTATATCAGTTGAGAACATGCAGAATGTATATAGCACATATTTGTTACTTAGATTCTGGTATATCAGCAATTAGCACCTGAACTTCCGTACAATTTGTAGTCAGTGCAAATATTTGATAGTTAGTCTTAAAGTAACATTATAGTGACTTCGCCCATGGGTTTAGTTCTTTTTCTTTCTTACATCCCACTTCCGTTGTTTGCTCGTTTTATAGCATGTGTGAATACATCAAGCATATAGGGCGTTTGCTGTCCTCCTCATGTATTATTCTGTACTTTGGCAGGTGAGAACAGCCATTGCTGATGCAACAAAAGCGGAAACAAGTGCGAGGAAATGGCTTTCCATCATGTCGAGGGACTGCAACCGCTTCTGTAAAATAATGGTTTGTTCCTCATCATAATCTTGTAAGAAAAAC
This sequence comes from Telfairia occidentalis, assembly GCA_026257165.2. Taxonomy (NCBI): domain Eukaryota; kingdom Viridiplantae; phylum Streptophyta; class Magnoliopsida; order Cucurbitales; family Cucurbitaceae; genus Telfairia; species Telfairia occidentalis. The sequence continues at coordinate 358,351 of JAOANK020000033.1, read as the reverse complement.
AGACCATTTGAGGCCTGATTTTTCGTCCCCTAACTGTCAAATAATTAACCGCAGAAAACGACTGAAAACAGTTCAACTGCTTCTCCAAGTGTAATCCAGAAGGTAAAGAGGAAGATTACATTTGCTGATGAAGCTGGTGGGAAGCTTTGTGAAGTTAGGTTGATCGAGGACGACGTCAATGTCGTCGAGTCTTTGGTGGAAACCAGTCCTGAAAAGTATGAAACGGTCAAGTAACTTCGAACACCCTACTTGTATACTAACTTATATTGAATCAATCATCGATCTCTTTTAAGATTTTTACTTGTAAATTCCCATGTCTTACTTAAAAGAGAGTACAATGATTGGATTCTGCTGAGGAAGTGAGATATTGTATGGTCTGGTTCCTTGGAAATAATTTCTCATTGTTCTTTTGTCCTCAAATCAAAACAAAATCATGTATCAAATCATTCCGACATCCTTAGAAATTTCAATTAACATGTTTGCTGTTGCTGCTGCAATGTACTTGTGTATGCTTGAGATTTGTTTAGGCTTTTCCAACTGTAGAGATCAATTTAAGAGTGTTCTTTTTTAATTTGATACTTTTGTTTATTGTTCATTGCAAATCTAAATCTGAGGAGCTGTGTTGTAGTAAAATCAAGTTATTATTTGTCTGTCCTTCTGAATAGAGAAATAAATTTCTATTTTGTTAAAATTACTAAACGTTGTAGGATGCCTGGAGCTTTGAATCTTAACAAACATTAAGGTTTGGGAGATTTTGGAAGGCAAAAACTTGACCATATTTGTTGTTGATCCTATAAGAGAAAGAAATATCAGATTATTGGTTTGATGTTAAGGTGCAAAATAAACTATTAATGAGTAGGAGGAAATGATGTTGGCAGAATTTAACTTAAAATACTTCCTATTTTGTTAGAATGTTAAATTACAAAAAAATTTACTTTTAACCCTCCTACTTGATTTAGCAGTCAAAAGAATTCCAACCCTAGTGCCAATTTGCTCAAATTTAGTAAAAATGAACTGTTGAGTTACAAAACCAATGCCTTCCCCTAGAACACTCCTGATCTCAAATTCCCTCAAAAAAAAAAGGAGTAACTCAATTAGAAACCTGCACGTGATTTTATTTAAAAAGTATAGTACCAACCAAAATGTGGGTATTTATCCCATATACCATGATCTCTCTAATTTCTTAGAGATATGAGATATTGTTTGAATTCAATTCATAAAATTATAATTTAATTTAAATCTCATTTTGGTGCATGAACTTTCAAATTTATTCTATTTAGATCATTGAACTTTCATAATGTCCATTTTGATCTTTGAAATTTTAAGTTTATTATATTTTGGTCTTGAACTTTCAAAATGTCAATTTTAGTCTTTGAACTTATAAAAAAACAATCATTTTGGTCTTTACTATATAATTTTGTCATCTAATATTTATTTGTTTAATGCTCGTTTGTAACCTATGTATCTTAAATACGTGTTCATGTTAACATGCTTATAAGGAAAAATTCTAGCACCCTATAACTCCATCCATTCACCATTTGACAGTCAATATGAGATATAATATTTTATTTCATGGACCCTACTCCATTGTTAAAAGATACTAATATGGTTAGCTATAAATAATATTATGGAAAAATTTCCATGCGACCGTCATCCTAGAAAATTTTTTTCATGTTCGAATATATATTTGAAGTTATATCAATAATTTGTTAAAAATAAAATAACTATAAACTTAAATTTAACACCCATGTTCTAAGATTGGATTGTCCTAAGTAGATAGTGTACAGATACAGCCATACGGCGGGCTTTTACTTGCTCGAGTGGGAATTATAGAGCAGATACTCCCAAACCTCCGAGAAGGCCCCGACGATAATCCGATGATACTCCGGCGAGTTCAAGGTCAAATAACAATGCAAAAGCTCCTCCAATCCCTTGGCCTCAAAAATCTCCTCCTCCAAAATCATCTGTATCATCGACCTCTTGAAATCTTCCTGTGGTTCCTTTGATCTCTTCACCTCCACAAACCTTCCATCTCTTTTGCTTCTTTCATTCCCCTTCTTCTCGTCGGACAAACTTTTCATCAATGCCTCTGTCCCTTCGCTGAAAACTTTATGCTCTGTTTCTGCTCTGTTTTCCGGAGCGTTGGATTTCAATTTGCAACTGCAGCAGACGGACGCGGATTTTGCCATTACATGACCTGCGAAGAAACCGACCGGCGTCGACGGCGGCGGCGACGGTGGGTTAGGGTAACAGATACCGCAGGATTTGGGATTGGCCGGAAATTGCCTGTTGTTGTGGAAACTTTCCGGGAAAGTTAAAGGGCGGTGTTGTTTGGGGCGACAGAATCGAAAAGAGGAGATGAAAAGACGGCATTTGAGCTTGAATCTTTTGGCCATGGAGGGAAGGAGGATGGATGCTTGAGAGTGGCCGGCGGATTGCTCTGCTTCTGTGTCCATAAATAATTGTTGGGGAGACGGCGGCCGGCCGGCAGAGAAGCGGAGCCAATGGCTTGTAGTTCTTGACCAAATCTAAGTGATGATGATGAGAGGGTATTTAATGCTTAATTATGTGGAATTTTTCCATTACCAACTATAGCTGTCTATGAAAATTACAATTTGATTATTTGAATTGCGAACATGAATCTGGCTCAACAAGTTAAACACGGCCTTAGAAGTTAAAGGTGGTGGGTGTAATGCTTTTTAAGACTTTAGTTTGTGTTCTCATCTTTAGCGAACTTTCTATGGATAAATTATTTTATGTTGCTGGTTATAATGGTTAGATGTACGAGATACTTTTAGGACAAAGTAAACTAAGTTCCTTCTAGCTAATACGAACATAGTTTAATTGATCAAAACATATATATATTCATAGAAAGGTATAAAATTCTCACTCCTACATTATTGAACTAAAAGAAAAGAAAAAGAAAAAAGTCCATTTTGAGAAAAATGTTCAATACCTATGAGTTATGGCTCATGTATTAAATTACTAATGACAAAGTTCAATTCATTTTAAGTTTTTTAAATCTACTTAAATGTTTATAAATAAATTATTGAGACCATAAACTTGTTATTTTCAATGGTATATAATACTCTCTCTTTAGTAAGTTTCTGCGCATTTATTTTTCAATGCTACCTACAATGAACATATATATATATATACACATTTTAAAGAAAACGTATATTATATTTAGAGTTTAGTATTACCATAATTATAATATTAGGAAAAATAGCTCTAATAAATCATATTATAAATCTATTTTTTTTTTCACTTTAACAGTAGTTTTTTTTGTTTTTTTGTTTTTTTAAGTGTACACTGATGTTTACCTCTTGGCTTAAATAAGTGTGGGTTCATAAAATTAGAAAGCTTGGATTTGTGTAATAATCTATATTTGGATTATACAAAAGAATAAGCTATTGAAATTTGAGTTTAGTAACTTATATGTTAGTATATAGTATATAACGTAAGTTTGTATAGCTCATGACATTAACAAACTTATAATTTGGGATAAACAAATCCACATATCAAATATAAGTTCGATATTACATCTTAGTCATACAAATCTAATCTATTAGTCAAAAACTTAAAATAGTAGTTAAATTAAGTTGAATATGGATTTGCCACTAGAAATAATATATTTGGGTCCATTCAATATCTTTTAAATAAAACACGTTAATGAATTTTTATCTAAATAAACAAGGACAAAATCAAGCATTTTTTGTGTGTGTAAAGAACCAACACTCATTAACTTTGGGTAAAAATGAGTAAGTTAATTGTCATTTCTTAGTAAGACATTTAAATGAGTGAACTCAAATTAGTGAAACTCAAAAAAATTAGTGAAACTCAAATTCAATAAGGTATTTATTTTTTAGTTCAACAATATGGGAGATGAAAATTTGAATTTCAAAATTTTTAAGTTGAAAACATCCTTAATTAGTTTAACTATGCCCTATAATAAAACATTTAAACAATTGGAAAATGACAAGTTTTTAATTACATTTTTTTAAACAAAAATTGACTAGGCACAAAATGAATAATCAACAATCAAATATATTTTTGTTTTTCTTTCCAAAACAAGTACCAAATGAAACATAGGAATGAGGGAAAAAGAACTTTTTTTTTCTTTTTTTGGAATTCAACACAAAAACTAGAATATTACCATTTTTATTTGTACTAGAATATTACAAATTTTTTTTTTTGAGTTCAACAATATGTGGGATGAAAATTTGAATTCATAACCTTTTAGTTGTAAAGATATATTTTAACCAATTGAACATATGTTACTTAAATTTTACAAGTTACCACTTACAAGATGGACCATAAATGCACAATGCAAATGTCCATTTAACCTTGTAAGCGGGTGGGAGGAAAAAAAATTGATTATGATTTCTTTACTTTTTTTTTTTTTTTTTTTTTTTGTCTCTATTCTGTAATATTCAAACTTCAAAATCTTATTAAATTTCACAATTAGTCCTTAAACCA
>JAOANK020000033.1:337049-353772 GCA_026257165.2 Telfairia occidentalis | reverse complement strand
TCCATGCAAGAAGAAATCAACACTCAAGGATTTGGTTGGAAGACTTTCCACATTGGGTATCAAACATGATTCGGTTTGATTCCACCATTGTTTCTTAGTTTTTTTTTTTTTTGTCTATTTCCTTTGTAATAAAAAAATGAATATTTCACCTTAAATTTTAATTGAAAATAAATTGGGATATTGTTCATTTTAACGTAAAGCTTATTTTATATCTAAATGTAAAATATAAGTATATTTAATTGCCAATTATTGTTTCCGTGCATGATTACAATAATATATTTTTAAATATAATATAAAAACTGTGAAACAAAAATTGATGGAAAAAAAATATAAAAAAAGAATGAAGGGTAAAATTGTTAATAGAAGATGCTCTCGACATGAGAATCTTAAAAACTCATGTTTTAAAAGGTTATCCGAAATAGGATAGATGTCCATGTATGGTCATCCTAGGATTAGGGATGTCCATTTCCTTGTCCCGTACGGACTCGCCCCGAACTGGGTGGGGAATCCCCTTTAAAGTTTAAATGGGAAATGAGAGGAGTGGGGGAAAAAATTCTCCATCACTTAAACGGGGATAGAAAAGGGGAATATGGTCCCCGTCCCCATCCCTACCCCCATCCTCACCCGTTTCCCGCCCCATTTAGTATATATATCACAAAAAATGTTCAAAATCCTCAATGTAATATTGCTTTTATGGTAATATTGCCTTCAATTAATGTAAATAATATAAAAAAATTATTATATATTTAGAAGTATGAATAATTAAATTAATTAAGATTAAATATGATATTATTTTTATTAGATAATTTAATAATATATCTTTTAAATGAAAATTACTAAAATTTGAACCATGTAAATGAGAATTTATAATAAGAAATTAAACATTTAATTATAATTTTTTAAAAAAAAAAATTATTTAATTAAGATTTTATATTTTAAAAAAATAATTATAAATGAGAAATAATTCCCACGATAAACTCCATCCTAGCAAGGGAATCCATTTTGCAGGAGATGGAAATGAAGGATGGGGACTGTCGTCCCTATCCCTGCCCCTTTTCGTGGACATTCCTACCTAAGATGTCCGAACATCTCAAGATATCTAAGTATCCTAAATTACTAAAAAAAAAATAAGCCGAATAATCTAAATATTTATCGATTGAGGATCTCGAAATCCAACCAAACAACCGGCAACATAGGCGAGAGAACGGGGAGAAATTGAAAGTGCGTCCTCGGGAATTAAACTGCAATAATCAAGGCCTCTAAAAATCAAAACCCCTCATCTTTGAATCAACGGCCCTGCTTTGGATTCTGCAAAAACCCCAACCAACTGGGTCCCCCTCCCCTCTGCGTCGGTAGATTTTGCAGAAGAAGCTTTGGCAATGGCGTGGACCCATTTTACATTACATTACATTACAACCCACATCCCCCCTCCCCCACCTACGACAAAACCCCCCAATTTCATCTCTCTCTTTCACTCTCCACTGTCAAAAGGAAGATTCATATCAAAACAAAACCCCACAAACACTCTCTGTAACCCCTCCATTTTTCCCCCAAAATGAAACTCCAGCTTTCACCGACAATGGCGGCACTGAAGAAGGAGACCCCAGAAACTGGGGTCGGGGTCGGGGTCTCCTTCTTCCTCTCTAAAAAGGCCCGCTACAAGTTCTGGGCCTTGGCTGCCATTCTCCTCCTCGCCTTCTGGTCCATGTTCACCGGTTCCGTCTCCCTCAAATGGTCCGCCGGAAACTTCTCCCGATTCTACGACGGCCCCCGGAAGCCCATCTTCGACGATCTCGACATTTTGGTGATCTTCTCCCCATTTCCTTAAGGGTTTTTCTTTTGATTGTCATTGTTAGAGTTTTAGGGCTTTCTTTTTTTTTCTTTTTTGCTGAAACTAGGAAGTGGAAGAGCGGGAGAGGGCAGTGCGGCACATGTGGAATCTGTACACCCACGGCGGCGGCGGCGGCCGGTTGCCGAGATTCTGGTCGGAGGCTTTTGAAGCGGCGTACGAGGATTTGATCGGCGATATTCCCGCCGTTCGAGATGCCGCCCTTTTGGAGATCGCAAGGATGTCTCTTCAATCTGTTCATGTCGATCCGATTCCAATCAAATCCAAGGTTACACCTCGTTCTGAAACTGATAAATTTGCAGTAAACTTACCTCTCTCTCATTCAAATTGGTTTCTGAAAACATGGGTCTCTCAAACAAGTGATTAGTTAAATCGTCCGCTGCATTTAATTGTAGTTCAAAACGTTATTGGGTTTCCCTTTTTTTCAATCAAAATGTGTATAATTGTCTCACATCTGGAGAGATGGAAAAAAAAAAAAAAAAGAAGAAATGGGTTTTAAAGATTAAGATTTGCAGCAAGTTCTTATGTCTTCTAAATGGAAAATTTACATGATTTTCTATATCCTCTTTTTGATTATCAAACTAAAACTCTAATGGAAATGGTTTAAAAAATGGCTAATTGAATTGAGATGTTGGTTTTGTGAGCAGATTGAGGAGCTGAAAACAAAGGCAATTAGCTGAGCCTGAGTTAGCTCTGCGGCGCTGTGCTATGTTGGTAGCTGTTATTGGGCTCTGTGCTTATTTGGGGGAATCTTCCAATTTTATGTACTTGGAAGTTATATACTAAATAAGCACACAAAAAAAAAACACAATGGAATGTACAAAATTTACCATACAAATCCAATATCAATTGTGAAAGTGAAACTATTCTTCAGTTTCTTTTGGTTAATCCTCAATTATGTTCTTAGGCTTTTGATGAAAAAAAGTTATTTTGAGACTTGAATTTTGAAATTGTTCCATCCAAAAACTCTTGAAAGTTTTTTCTGCTAAATTAGTTGGAAATTGATGTGGTGATTCGTGGGTAAAAATTTGAAGGCATGCGTGTTATTTACAACATCATTCATATAAATTGATGTGATAGTCTGTATGTAAAAAATAATTTTATGACTGATGTCAAAAATAATTTTTGCGTGGAAAAGAATGGTAACGATGGTCTCATTCTTCTATATAGTTAAAATTGAGTATGCATTTCAATTTCTACACATCAATTCTTACATTAATTTTTGTCATTCATTTTAACAGCAAAATTTTGTAGACATTTTTTAAAGTAGCTTCAAGGCTTAATTATACAAAATACCCTTTAATTATTTGTACATTGTTTCAAACATACCTTTATTTTTTTCAAAGTTTCAATACTACCTTTCACTTTGCTAAATATTTCAAAAAATATCTTTCAAGAAAATTTTGATTTGATGTCTGACAAAAAGTTGATGTGTCTGCTAATATATGAACTACAAGCTTACTGCTAATATATGAACTACATGAATACAAAATAGCTTACGTGGCAGTTTAAGTGAAAAAAAACATAACATTCCATTTGTTTTCATGTGCATTTTTAAATGTTCATTTTATTTTAAAGCTTCAAATTCATCCTAGAACGCTACATTTTTTTTTCACTTAATCTACTAGATAAGTTGTTTTGTATCTATGTAATCTATATGCTAGGAGACACATCAACCTTTTGTAAACATCCAAATTTGAAATAATTAGAAAAGGTGAAAGATAGTATTGAAACTTTTAAAATAATAAAGATATTTTTGAAACAATATACAAAGTATAGAGGGGTATTATATAATTAAGCCCAATTTCAAAGTTCAAAAAGTTAATGTAAAATATTTTTTGGGTATTTTATTAAAGTGTCACCTACTTTTCTTGGCCACATCCAACCATTTGTCATACTTTAGAATTTCGGGAACCAATTGTCATAGTTTTAAACTTTAGATATTGTGGTGCGTACTTCATGACCGAATAATATGGAGGGAGATAGTCAACATAAACGGACTAAGTAGTGAAGAATATATTCCTCATACTACCAAAGTTGTAATTCTCTTATAATACTATCACTAACCTTTTTTTGGGGTCACATTGTTTGAATTTATATAGTACTCTCATCCATGCCTCTTTGAGTTGAGCTATATCATATTCAATTCTTGTATGATGATACACACTAACAGTTCGTCTAATGCTACAATCATAAATACATTAGAAATGTAGATAATTGTAATCGTAAGCAATTAAAATGACTACCATGGAATGCTCCTCTCGGACTTTATTTGTAAAATCTCTAATCTTGGTAATCAAAACCCCAAAATCTATGAATCGGTCCAAGAAGACAAATGACCTTGCATCGTTTTTCTCCCCCTCTTTATGTTATAAAGATTCATTCCTGTTCGTACAAAAAATATAATGCTTAATTTACTAATTCATGAAAATTTTTTGTAGTAAAAGTTTCTCTCGACATGTGAACATGTTATTTGATGTATAGGCCCAACTTAAACTATAATACCTATAAGTACTTTTATACACTCAAACAGTTTTTCAGATACTATCAATCTTTCTATGGAAGGAAATTATCGAACTAGACTAACTCAAATTTTTTCTGCTTATCAATTACAAAGAACAGGAATCAAAATGTTACATGGTTGACTGAAGTTAATTCATTCTTTACAACCAAGATCATTTAAATTGAACAAATTCACCAAGTCTAGCATATCTTTGAATCTAACTCAAACTTACGAATACTCCGAATATCCCACCAAGGCTTTTTTTAACACAACCTTGAAAATATTTGTACAGAAAATTTTCTATACTACACTACTCATTGTTTGTCATATCATCTACTAATGGAGAATTCATGAAATAAAATAATATATCATTTTTTTCTCCTCAGATCACATGGGCTTTTTGGTAACTACCAGTGGGCATTAGCATCAAGTTCAAGGCTCCTACACAACCTAACGCTACCAAATATAGCCTTTTAATGCCAGTGGACATCAGCATAAAAATGGGCACACCCCCCATCAACATAATGCATTGTCAGCTTATAGGTGGCGGCACCATTTACAAAAGGGTATGGTATAAGGCAAGTCCAAAGAGTTGGAAGGGCAGGTCAGTAAAACCAGGCCAGCAAAGGCTTGTGGTTTAAAAATCCGCCATCAAGGGGGGGATTGGCTCTGATCTGCAGGAGAAATTATAGAAACAAAAAATGCAGCACCAGCCCACCTCACAAATCAAACTATGCACTAAAACGTTAAAGAATTAAACTAGCATGCCCCAACATGATAACATACTGGGTGGCGCTGCCGTACACGTACAATGTCTTTGCAGTCGACGAGTATCCGGGCCAATTATTCATGAGCTACACTTTATTGTGAAATGCCAATTGAATCCCAGCTCCAGGAAAAAAGACCAACAATGGAAGTGAAACACAAGAATAAATTACCTCGGTTAGGTTAAATCCAACTCAAAAATGTTTGTGACAGACCCAATAACAAACCTAGGAAGACAAGACAGTTAATTGTCAAAATCGTCGAGCAGACAGACAAAATAGTCACTGCTGCTGCATCTCTGTGATGTTTTTGGGGGGGTTGAGGTACAAAAAATCCATTTACAGAAAGTTGGATGTCATGTATTTACATTGGCCTCCAAAGCTTGCTCCTCTCGCTCTCCTAATCTTCAACCGTCTGAATCTCACCCATCATAATTCGGTTACTAACTACATTGAAACCCAAAACTGATGGACTAACCTTCTTCCCTTTCTTTCCTTTCTTCTTTCCTCCACCCTTTGCGGACCCATCACGGCCAACAGGGACATCCGGGTCCAGATCTCCACCAGCATTGCCAGAATTCACTTCCCGGGCAGCTATTTCAGATACCTTCCTATCATTCTGACTTTGAAACGCAATTTCAAGAACATCGGCTGGGAGCAACTCCTTGTAATTGAGGAATTGATCGATGAATTCATGGTCAGGATCATACGATCCAAGGTTCTCTATCAAAAGCAGCTCCGCTTCAGATCTTGATTGCTTCAAGCAGAATTCCAGAAAACTTGTGTCTAAAAGAGGCAAAAAGTTGATACTCCATTAATAGAAGATAGTTAGCAATTATTCATATGGAATAAACAGCAAAAGAAAAAACAAGATAAAATTAACACGGGCCAAGCTAGACCACATTTTTGCCTAAACATAAAGCATGGTAACATAAAGCTAGACGCTAAATCATTTAGAAAGAACAAAGACATGAAAACAATGAAGGCATATTAAACTATAATAAGAATGAAGGTCACAAGGCAAATTTGAAAAGCTGGAAGTCTACTACAAAGATTTAAGAAGAAAACCATAAATATGTTTCTGAATGATTTAGCATCTCGTATAAAAGGAAAATAAGATTATATGTTAAAAAAAATAGCCAATTTCCATCATCTAAAATCATACACAAGTCTTACGTTTTTTCTCGAACATTTTGTAATGTCCGTGTGCCACTTTGTGAGTGTGATCTAACACTCCAGTGTGAGGACGGCCCATATATGTCAAATATAGAAATATTGTGGAAACCATGTCTATGCCTTATAGGAATCGCATTCAGAAGCAAAATGTCTCTTCTACAAAGCCAGTAAACATACCTTTTGTCCCAATGAGCCTTACACATTCACTCTCACACCAATCTCGGAAGCCCATAGCTTCTGCAAGGTAAGGATAAAATTTAATCATGACGCATGCCCAAAGAAGTTTGTGAGAAGGATAAGCAATGGGGAAAAAAAAGAGAACAAAAACCTTCCTCTGGTTCCTTCGGAAAAAAAAGGAGCACAAACTATCAAAAACTAACCTGAATGCTTGGTAACTGGATCTTGTTTGCCTTTCTGAGACGACTGTGCAGGCGAGGATGAAAGATGGTCAGCTTTGCCACCAGATGATTTTTGTCGGCTTAACAACCCAGTCGAACCTGCTGCTTTTGCTGGGGTGTTTCTATTTCCCCAGCTGCCGTGGCTCCCAAGACGGACATCAACCCTAAAAAAGAAACATGACTTTATTTCCCTTGTAATCCAGGATTATATAGAAGCAAAGGCAGCCACAAGAAAATAAAAAACTACAGTGTTATCATACATCAGAAATTAAAACCATAACCCAGAAAAGGGGGCAACAAAAGAGAGGAGTTCAAATTCAACCGACTACGAGATTCAAAAAAGTAGCACTAATAGGTCATTAGAAGCATTGATACTGATAAAAAGTAAAGTTGGGCAAAGGTGTAATATCATACTGCTGATTTTCTTGCTTTGACTCTATGGGCCCCCAGAAAAGGTCATCATCGCCTCCATATTTTGACTGAGAAGGAACATTCTGAAGGGGGGATGGTGCAGCCTTCGATGGTGAAGATGCAGAAAGAGCCCAGGAAGGAGTACTAGTACTGCTGCTACGACCAACCTGGGTTGGCTGGGCCTTTTGGGGAGTAGGGATTTGATGAGAATGCTGAGCAGAAGATAGTTTTCTTTCCTGCTCCTTCTGAATATCCCTCAGAGATGCGGGTTTGAGGATCTTCCCAGAGTCACTGAACCATGCTGGAGCAGGTGCCACGTTAGCAGTAGCTTCTCCCTTCCATAGAACAAAATCACCAAAAGAAGGCCCAGAAGGAATGGCAGGCATTGCATCCTTCTCCTGCTGTGTCTGGCGGGACATTTTCCCTTTCTCAATGGGACTTGAACCAACAGGCACATCAACAGAAGGGACAGATGGGGAAGCCTTCGTAGCAACACCCTTAGCCTTAGCAGACTTCTTGCGGCTCTTCTTGGAGTCTTTCGCCTCAATAAAATTGTCATCCATGGATTCCGCTTGTGTGGTCATGACCGGAGGAGACGATGCAATCTGAACAGAGTCAGAAATACGAACATCTCCTACACCAGACTTCTCCATATCATCTTCCGCCAACAGATCATGCAATTGGCTCTTTCTACTCCTTGAATTCAATACATTTTCATGTTTCTCACTTGGTTCGGAATTCACAGCATCTTTATGAATTTCTCTGGAAGCTTTTGGGTCTGAATTGCTCACGATCCCAGCCCAAGGAGTTGTACTCATAGAGTTGATAGAAGTTGAAATCTCCGCAACAGCAGGTTCTGTATGTGCCATTTTCTGTTCTTCCTCCTGAATTTCCAATAATGACTTCGGCTTGAAGCTCGTAGCAATTTTCCAAGCTCTTTGACTGGATTGAATTTCTGAGTTAAGCACAGAATCAGACCCAATTAGTCTGGAATCACTCTTCACTTGAACAGTTTCACCATCGTTCCAGGAATTTATAGCGGAGACAGAGCTTTGAATTGGTTGACTATCCACAGCGGAAATTTTGGCATCTCCATCCCTGATCTTATCACTTGATTTTCCCACAACACTATCTGCCTTCAATTTCAAATCATTAAGTTCTGGTTTTCCACTCTTCGACTGCTTTGACTGCTGAATAGCAGAATTCTTGGAGTCCTTTGCCTGGTCAGAGGAAAGCAACTTCGACGATTTTTGCTTCTTGGTTCTCTTATCAGAAGATTTTCTAGGTTCTTGTACTTCAACATTTTTCACTTCTGTCTCCAAAGAGGTCTCGTCTTTGCATACATCCCTTCCAAGCTTCTCCACAGGCATACTAGTTTCTTGGACCTTCACAACAGGCACACTCTCGGGAATGGAAATTTCAATATTACGAACTTCTGTCGGAGGTATAGCAACCGAGACTTCAGCAGTCTTGGGAGAAAGAGGTTCTAGAGCAGCATCGGATGCAAAAGATGTGACAGTTGCATCCAGCCTTGGCAGATCCTCAGATGCCTGCTCCAAAGCTTTAACGATGCGGCTATCAGATGAATTTGGTACAAGATTCACATCCTCGCTTGGTTTGCTAGCCATCCCAGGCAAGGGTAAGCCCTCACCAACTTTAGATTCAAGTAACATATCTTTTGAATGAGTATCATTAAGCTGTTCTGGGAGAGCAGCATTCCAACTCTTCTGCTGTACAACATTTCCATACATTTGATGTGGAAGAGCAAGTGATGGATCTTCTGAATTTACATTGTAACTGGCTCCCTGGGTAACTTGCAGAGACATATTTCCGAAGGTAGCCACACGGTCAGTTGGTACATTAAAGGGCTTCTGCGAACCAATCTGAAACTTCTCTCGTGATAGCTGGACTTGAGAGGGATCAGTAGATGCATTTCCAATAGGCATAGGAGCACCCTGTAACTGTCCAAAAGATGGATCACCAAAATGCTGACGTGACTGATGCTCTGATAGAACCTGGGAGAGTAACTGCTGTTGCTGTAATAACTGTTGTTGCTCCTCTTGTTTTTGCTGCTGCTTAAGTAATAAAAGTTTGTCCAACAACGACATTTGTTGTGCAGAAAAAGGCACTTGAGAATGCAACTGCAACAGGTGCTGTTGTTGCAATTTACTTATCAGTTGTGGATCTTGAGATAAACTGGAAGACAGAAACTTATCTGGAGTTAAGGTAGGATTATCAGTTGCTTGAGCAAGTAAATTTGTCAGGGACGGTTGTGGTTGCAATCTCTGTTGTTGGAAACCAAAAGGTGGCTGCGAAGACAGGTTAAGATCATGGTGCATGTCAAGCTTACTTTGAAGAGAATCAGCACACTGAGAAGCAAATTTTGACCAGCCAGCAACATCATTAATCCCAGGAGGTGCTTTGTCAGACAAGCCTTGTAGAATGGCTGACATGTCAGCATTTTGAGAATGAGAAGTTTGACGTGAATGGTCTATGATTGAAGACAAAAGTTTTGCTTGCTGAATCGGATCATCTAGGCCAATATCCGCCTTAGATACCTTGGATGTAGCATCTATTCCAGGCCAAAATGCATAGGGGTTGGCTAAAGACCTTTGCCGTTCAAGTTCCATTCTTTTGGCCAACAGGAAAAGGTTGTTTCCATTGTCTATTCCCATGGAAGACAAATTATTAGAATTACTTCCAAAATATCCTGGCACGCCTACAACAAAATAAGCATCACGATCAATTAAGATTCCACTATGATGCAATAACAAGAACTATAACAGTTAACTTATTCACGTACAAAACGGACCTTCAGAAAAGGCACCCTTCTCGAGCGGTGAAGAACCTAAATTACCAGACATAAGTGACTCCAAAAATCTGTTTTCAGCTTCCACCGTTGACCCATGTTTATGCCTTGTCTCACTCCTCAAAGTATCAATCTCATTTAAACCAGTATGAAGCTTTCCCAAGCTACCATAACCAGCGTTACCTATTGCATCCGCAAATTCATTCTGCTTTGGTCCAGTAAATCCTGGTGGTGGCTTGGCTTTAGATCGTAAGTGAGGCATGACATCACCAAGTGCAGAAAACGGCAAGTCATTTGGCGCACTTGCCAGACGGACAGGTAAATCTAAACCAAAATACCCACCCTCAAACCACTGAATAATGTCAGCACCATTAAATGGGCCTTGAATTGCACCAGAAGGATCAATGTAATGAAGTTGCAAATCCTCTGGAGCAGATTGAATAGTTTTCCTTGCTAGTTGTTCCTTGTCCAGAATCCCTGAAAGCTGCCTTCTGATGACAGATTCTTCCCCAGTCTGCCATTTGGGATTGTCCTTCGGATAAGATGGAGTAGCTGTATTACTTCCCCACCCATCATTAAGATTCTTTGAAGGTTGTAACCAACCCTTGTCAGGAGTTCCTGAACCAATATTATTAGGATTCTCTCTCCAATCAGGCAAGGATGTATTCAGGGGTTGCTCAAGCGATGAGGCATCCCACGTACTGCCAGGATGAACAGTGGTACCTCCCTTAACACTTGATTCCCTATTGACGGGCACCTCATCTGCTTTCCTGATAGCATTGTCATCTTCTCTGAAAGCTGCACAAATACAAGCATTGTCTAAACATCCTCAGCAACAAAAGAAACAAAAATTCGTGCAAAAAATAATTGAATTCTTAAAAACAAGAATTACATTCCATGACCAGATACAGACAAATCAGCCAAAACCAACAAAACTGAAAATCCAAGGGCAAGACAACATATAAAAGTTAAAGAAAGAAATTTCATAGAACAGCTCCAAATTAGTAATACCAACTAGAAAATAGAATGTGAAATAGAAAATTGGAGACTCCATGGGGATAAAAACCATGACCATATACATAATCACACATCATCACAATAGTACAATTTCCCGGCCATTGCTTATATTCTTTCTTTTTCCTTTTTTTGGCACTGCAATTGGTAAACTTTTTATTGATAGAAAGAAATAATACAAAAGGTAGTCCCAAAAGGAGCTTAGAAAAACCTGCTCCTACTAAGATCGTTCCTAAATGGATCTCAAACAATCTGATAGGATAAAACACTTTAACTAAGAGAAACTAAAAGAACACTTAATAACATGTATGCCCACATCAAAACAATAGGTAGCACGAGTAACATTCTAAGCTTTTTATTTCCTCCAGTTGAGGTGTAACTTACTTTCAGATTTGAACTTGCTACTAGCGTGTGCCATATGTTCCTGAATAGTTTCTATTTTTGACTGGGGCCTATGATACGGCCCCTGCCTCTCGGAAGATATCTCTGAATAGTTCATATGACCAGGCTTAGTGGTGCTATCATCCCTATCATCATTGTAATCATCAAAGCCATGCGGCAAATCCTCTCTACTGCCTGCTCACAAAATCAAGGTCCATGATGGTGAAATCCATCCAAAAACTTTTTTCTGAATAGAACATGGAAGAAAGTACCAAAATCAAGCAATTCAAAGGAAGCTTTTCAAACCTGGGGAAGGTGAAACACCAAGTTTGGGTCGTCTTGTCTGCATAAATTCTGATGAGGTTCGACCATCCTTTGATACTTGAGGTGCACCACTACTAACAATCTCCCCTTTATCAATCCCCTTCAAGAAAGTCTAAAAATGCAAAACAAAAAAAAGGTGGTCGTTCAAACAGCTAAACAACTATAATACTAAAATGCAACAGTATATAACAGTAGTTTACAATTTCTTCAGTAGTTGGCGCACAAAGAGCAAGAGGCTCCAATGGTTCATCCAGTGTAAGAGTAGGCACTGGCACAAAACCATCTTTTAGAGCTGGCTGCAATGTCATATTGGTAGTCCTGTATACATCAAGCAATTTTGTCCTGCTATATTTGTAGTGGTAAGGCTCTCTTCCAGATTTCTCCGAGGAAGCTCCAAGACAATTAGAAGATGAATAAATACTATTTGTAGAGTTTACACCAGAACTAATGATTCCACGACCTAAAGAGAAGGTTGGAGGTGTGTTGTCCGCACGTCCACGATGGGAAAATGCCGAAACTTGTTTGATTGGAGTTTGGGTTTGATGGTGAGGTGGTTCTCCCTTCCCTCGACCTTGAGAGACACTAGACCTCCATGGGCGATAATGATCTCCATCCCTGTCATTTTTCCCATAATTGGACACATGAGAGAAATTTTTATCAAGATGCAAATCACCATCTCTTCCGGAGTCCACCCGCTTCTCACGAAAGCCTTCAGCTTCCTTATCATCAGGTCCCCAACGTGTGTTCCATTTGCTCTCACGTCGTTGATCAAAATGAACATTTTCCCGATTGCTTGAATCAGACCACCGTTCTGATGGGCCTCGACGAGATTCTCTAAAGACTCTTGTGGATGAGTCTTCATTCCAACGGTCCATCTTACGACTATCACCTAGCTCTTTCTCACCATCCCTCCAACGATCTTTACGGACTGAAGAATTATTTTCCCTT
Organism: Telfairia occidentalis; assembly: GCA_026257165.2. Classification (NCBI taxonomy): domain Eukaryota; kingdom Viridiplantae; phylum Streptophyta; class Magnoliopsida; order Cucurbitales; family Cucurbitaceae; genus Telfairia; species Telfairia occidentalis. The sequence goes on along the minus strand of JAOANK020000033.1, from coordinate 341,195 downwards.
TCTTCATCATGCCAGCGGTCACGCCTGCCAATTTCAGCATCAGTCAAGGATGGCCTAAACACTTCTTTTTTCTTTTGTATGTCATTCATATCCTCATAATTCTCTGATCCTTTCATCATGTCCATGCGGTTTCCATATGCAGGTTGATGACTTAAATGGTTTTCCTGTATATAAAAAATTCAAGATGGACAGAGATAACATCAGGAGTTATAGGGAATAAACCTACAGTTAATATATCATGTCCATGCGGTTTCCATAAACAGGTGATGACTGAAATGGTTTTCCTGTATATAAAAAATTTAAGATGGACAGAGATATCATCAGGAGTTAAAGGGAATAAATCTACAATTAATATATTGACTAACTAATAGTAGATTCACTAGATAACTGAAAGATCAAACGTTTCTCTGAAGATAAGCATCACAAACAGATACTGGTATAGATAAATCATAGGGTCAGAGTTCGGGTAACACACCCCAGTTCCAATTCCATGCTTACTCTCCCCTGGCTTAGGCAGAAGCCACTGTGGTGAAAGAGGAATCAGATTTTCAGATCCTTGAACATCTGCATTAAAAATATTAAAAATAAGTAAATCTGCACCCTTGAAGATTCACATAATTTATACGCAACATTATGCTTGGTAATTGCAACACAAACATAGTTGTGACGTTTAATATAAAAATTTATAAAAGACTTGATGTTTAAATAAACCCACAGAATTTAAACAACTCTAAATTTGTCGCAAAGATCATACAACATATCTTTCCTGTAATAGAAATAGATGTAGATGCAACTAACTTTCATCTAAATCATTTTCTCATATCCAAAAAACAATTTAATTCAGTAAAAAGTATCAGCCAATGGACTAACAGTAGCGCAGACTATTATAAAAAAGCGTTCAATGGCTGCAAACACTTGTATCAACAGTTTGTGTTAAGTAAGTTGCTATTCACCATTTTGTTGGACTCCAGCTTTGAAGCCACGATTGAAAATCATTCAAATAGAATCATATGCAACAGCATCCAAATAGATAAATTTCAAATCTAAGTTCACAGATTAAAAAAAGGACACTAATGCTTATTAGATAATCATCAAATTTCACCAGACAAGCTTCTAGTCCATGCAGAACACATATTATGAGAACCTCGGTATAGAAAAATAGTAAATGTGAGCGGATAACAGCCTTGCTTCAATATGCCATCATCACAAATGAAAAAGATGCAGAAATTTTCAAATCATCAGAAAAATCAGCCTATAAACTGCCGTAGTGGCAATGCAAATGCTGCAAAAGAGCAGCAGAAAAATTGGAGACTGGTACAGAAACAAGGTGTTGTTCACACTAAGATGTTTATTTCATGAATTTAACACACCAAATGACAAATGAAGTCAAAGAATTCAATTTCTCAGTATTATATTTATTTCTCAGCATTGTCAAAAATAACATAACGTCAAAAGGCCTAGTTCCAGCTGAAACTTAATCCTGCCACACTTCAGTATACATACACACGCACGTATTTAATCAAGATCAGCAATTTATGTTTTCCAGAGTTCACATCTAAAACACCAACATTCACATTCAGTCAACCGTTTTATTGTTCCAACTAATATGGATAGCATGCAGAGAAACAGGAATTTTTGGATCATTCAGAAAACGTGCACAAATAGGATTGGAAATTTGCAGAAAGAATGCAAGTTCTCAGCTAAAAACAAAGTGGTTAATTCAAATGCAATCGGATCGTGTATTATCAAAAAGCTTAAGAAAGGCAATACCTTCCTCCTTCAACGAACAAAGAAACACATTAGCCAAACTTCATAAAATTAATGACGACCAATACCATTCAAACTCGTTCGTTCGCCAGCAAGTCAAAAAAAGAAAGCACGGGAGTAAAATTAAGAATGCAACACAAAAAATTCGAAACCCATCATCGAAATACCCCCAAAACCCTAACTACAAGAGCGATAAATATCAGCGCAGTCATACGAGGCCACACCCACAAGACAACATTAAACCAGAAACATCGACCCAGCCAAACCCTCAGCTGGGTTAAGCTTAAACAGTACAAAACCCCAAAAACAATAATCAAAAGACGGGGAAAAAAGAGCGTCGAAGCTTCCACTGAGTAGAGATAGAAAAGGGAAAATACCATTGGAGGAATGGAGAGGACTGGTAACGGAGAGATTAGGACGAGAACCAAAGTCGAAGCGGCCGGCCATGGATGATCGACGAGAGTTACAGAGAGAAACAGAGAGAGAGAGAGATAGAGAGAGAGAGAGCGGGAGAACAAAGAAAACCCTTTCTTTTTCCTTCGCTGATGATTGCGCTTCGGACGAGGTGAGAGTCGAAAAATGGGGTTACGGTGAGAATATAAACGATAAAGAGAAAAAAAAAATAGCAAAAAAAAAAAACTGTGAGGAAAATTGGAAACGGCGTTAGGTTAAGTGGAAACGACACGTCGGCCCACGACTGATTTAGTTCTCTTCTTATGATCGTGTCCCTCTCTCTTTTTTCTTTCTTTTTTTCGGAAAAAATCAATTTCTGCCCCCTTAATCTGTTACGCTTATAGTAAACTTTTGATTATTTCAAATCCCACCCAAATTTAGATAATTATTATCATTTTAATTTCTTTTAGTTCAATAACATCTCAAGTGGAGAGAGATATATCTCGAAAAAATTGTATCCATTTTTATTTCTATTCATTTTTTATTTAAATATCATTACAAAAAATATTATCATTTTTTTTAATTCAATAACATGAAAGGTATGAATTTGAATTCATGACTTTTTGGTCATTTGAACTATGTTCGGATTGGCTATCATATCCGTTTGATGAATTATAAAACATAGGAAGGATACAAAATTATAATATTTAAAATAAAAAAGGCATTATGATTAAATTTTTTTCATGACATTTGTGATTTTTGACAAACTTATTGAATGATTAATTTGTGCACTATTTTATATCAATAATTATTCACACTTAACATAAATGTATCAGTAAGATAGAAACTTTATTTTCATATTTTGCCCCTCTTTTTTAAAAATTTATTTATTTATTAGTTCTTTGAAAATTGAATAAATATAAAAATTGAAAATTGTAGCTTAATTTATGCTACGTAATTTTTAATTTAGCCTTAATTTTGCGTCATACTAAATTTTATTGACATGAGTTAGTTTAAAAAAAATGACTTTTTGGTTAAAAATAATAGACGAATTAACAAAAATTGTTACACTTTATCTTAGTCCACACGCTCAAATTCGAAGAAATTGTAGAGTGACAATTGATAAGACTCCAACAGGGTAAATATTGATTTTTTTTTTCTTTTTAGTGTGGGTGTGGAGGAACGTGATATCCACGCGTGGACATGAGAGAGAGAGTTTCGAAAGTTCAAATGAGACTGGAGCGTGTGGTTCACGCACGTTGATGAAAGGGAGGTGGGGGAATGGGATGTGGATAAAATGAATAATGTTTTGATAGCGTTTGAAGGGGCAGTGTACTCGAATGGAGCGTGGGATTTGCGCACTTGTAGCCGTAGGCGAAGCTTAAGCTGAAATTAAAACAATAACTCCAAAAAAAATTTATACTGTATTAAAAAGGAGATATGAAGGAGAATTTTTTCTTTTTAATTTTACCCTCAATTTTTAGTACACGCACATTTTATCCTTCAAATTCTTACGGGACACAACTTTTTAGGTTGATGTATCTATTTAATGTGTCTGCATAGACACCTCCGTTCACACAAAGTCAATCTAACTGTTCGGGTCGACGTGTCCGTCGAGATGTGTCTCTACAAATGACATGTCCTTTCACATAAGGTCACCTCTAACAGGGCACGATTATTGGTTCGAGGTGTGTACAAACAATATATCATTTTACATAAAATCATCTCTAACATTTAGGTATTTAAAATTTTTAAAAAAAATACATACTTATGTTGCCCTTCAAACATCTATGAGACTTGATTGTTTTGATTAAGGTGTCCGTACGAACAAACATGTCATTTCACATAAAGTCACATCTAATCGCTATAATCTTTTATATTACTCATTCTTTTATGTAATAATATTTTAATTTTAATTGTTACCGAATAATACAATTTTAATAAATAGTATAGTATATTTTAAAAAGTAATTATTAATGAAACTTA